>SDVV010020280.1:0-13351 GCA_016164225.1 Gammarus roeselii
GACTGAACTAACACACCGCTTAGTCCACCTAGGACCGGGAGAGTGCAAATTCTCCCATCGTATTTTGGACTGAACTAACACACCGCTTAGTCCACCTAGGACCGGGAGAGTGCAAATTCTCCCATCGTATTTTGGATTGAACTAACACACCGCTTAGTCCACCTAGGACCGGGAGAGTGCAAATTCTCCCATCGTATTTTGGACTGAACTAACACACCGCTTAGTCCACCTAGGGCCCCTGCTGGCGTCTAACGAACCATAAATATATAAATATTCCATAATTGATCACCATGAAGAAAGGGTACATAAATAGAAGAGGCCACGAAACAATTATTAAAATACTAAAATAAAGTGTTAATCTTTAAAATGAATAAGCATCCATCCACCCCAAGCTTCAACTTGGATACAAGGTAGATTTAGCGTAGATACAGTGTAGGTTTAACATAGATACAGAGTAGATTTAACGTACACAGAATAGGTTTAACTTAGACACAGTAGGTTTAGGTTTAGTTACGGAGTAGGTTGAGCGTAGTAGGAGCAGTAGCCGCTTCTGCGCTCACCAGGAGCCCCAACACGATGTCGCCGCTCGCCACCCTGCAGGGCCCTGCTGGCGTTTCACGATACACAATTATATTACTAATACTACAAAGACCTCCGTTAATAGTAGTAATAATAGTGTCTTCTGTTTTCTACCGGAGTCCCAACGCGAAGTTAATGCAGACTCCCCCGTAGGGCATTTGAAGAGTGGCAGAGTAGGTGCACCGTATATTAAAAGTAGGTTCAACGCAGATTCAGAGAAGGTTCAAAGTAGATTCTGAGTAGGTTCAATATATATACAGAGTAGATTCAACATAGATACAGAGTAGGTTCAATATAGATACCGAGTAGGTTCAATATAGATACAGAGTAGGTTCAACATAGATACAGAGTAGGTTCAACATAGATACAGAGTAGGTTCAACATAAATACAGAGTAGGTTCTTTCGCGCTTCAACGAGGCCCCCGAAGCGAAGTCGTCGCACGAATCCACCCAGGGCCCCTGCGGGTGTCTAAGTATAATTATATAACAAATGCAAAATGGATCACCATAAAAAACGCGCAGATAAATAATAGAGCCCACGAATTAAGAAATAATCATATACTCAAATTAAGTGTTGATGATTTATAAAATGAATATTCATCCATCCACTCCAATGCCTTCCATCTAAACTTATGTTTAACCTTGGAACCTTGGATCAGACTTTGACCTCATGCTCAACATTAGAACCCTTCGGCTGCCAGGTTGACTAGACAATGGCAATAGCACGAGGAAGAACACGAAAGTTGGAGAACTTTACGCACTCCGCTTCACGCATGGCTTTCTAGACTGATGTTCTCCGGTTCGAGAGAGCCTAGCAGTAGTACGCGTAGCCGGTAACGAAACTGAGCTGAATTTTTTGAAAACTGTTGCTGCTAAAAAGAAATTAGAGTTAAGAAGTGCCTCCGGACGACTTGAATATCATGAATATTGAAAATTACCTTTTTTTTGTTGAAGTTCTCAGTCTAGTGAACATCAAATTGCAGAACGGAAATCTACTAAAAGCTGGCAGCACATACCTATCGCATTATGATAAGAAAAATATAAATAGTTCCCGCATTCAAAATACACTTGGGTCGCGTTTTGAATATATATATATATATATATATTATACAAACATATTTATATAAAAACGTATATTTATACGAACATATATATACGAACGTATATACCTATATACGTAAATACACATATAACATATATATATATATATACATAAACACATATATTATACATATATACACACACACACGCTTCCGAAGGGTGTACCATCTACATGAAAAATATGCAATTAAGAATCACGCAAATGAAGTGATTAGGCTTGTATACTTTGGTCGACAGAATATCACGAAGGCCATAACTGAAGCTCAAGAAGGGTCAGTCAAAACTTCAAATAAACGGTGAAGTATATTAAAATGACAATATATTTCTTATATTTGCTAAATAAAAGACATCCACATAGGTAGTCATATTTGAACTTGTTGATTGGTCATAATATACACGCATAGTAAGTTCAATGAACAAACTCAATTCCAAAATTCGTCGAAAGAGTAGTCAATTTGAAGAGATTGCATAGCACTACCAGGCTCTCAAAAGCCACAAGGTCAAGATCTGCCCACTCCTCTTGAATTAAGAGTTTCCTTGTCAGTTTTTTTACAGTTTTTGAGTTTCGCTTCCACAGGAAGTTTTCTTAGCAATACGAATCTTGTCCGGAACCACAAGCCCCTGATCTACTCTCGCTGCATTCTTGAATAAGCCGATCAGCAACTCTTTCCAGATTCTTCAAATCTTCAGGCGATATTTTTGGTAGGCCCATAGCCTCTGCCTTTTTTCTGGGGCTTATTCGCTTTGCCTTTTCGCGTTCTCTTTGCTCTTCCTCGTCACAGGTGTTGAACGGAGAATCACTGTACAAGATTGGCTGAAACTTAGGTATAGCTCCAGAGAGTGCATCAACGTTTCCTTTCAGTATCGAAGGTAGCGAAGCCTTGACCGGTGACATAATAAATTTTGAGATAAATTGTTGAACAAGATTTAACGATTTTAGAACTTTGTGTTCAATAATGCCGTCCAGCCATTCATGAGGATGGGTTATAAGGCGCATCAAATATCCCTTCACCTCACCCTCACCTTGAAACTGCAACTGTCCTCGCGTTTTTTCCTTCAACAAGGCAACTACATCGACAACGGGATCACAGTTAAGAACTCTGTAGGTTTCACTAGTTTCCAAAAAGATGGGTTCAATCGTTGACCGGTAATATAATTTATCATCCAAGGTTTTCTTCATTTTGAGAATTTTCTTCTGCCCACGATTTGGTGACGTACAAGAACTTTCGGGAAATTCATCCTCCCTGTCTGCTTCTACTCCGTCGTCCGAAACCTGGCGTTGGATCATCTTACGCCTTGGACTTGAAACTTGACCAGAACGTTGATTTTGTTCGAAGTTGAAAGGCAGTTTGGAAGATGCGGCATCACTGTGACCTGATCTACGATTCGGACTGAGAGCCTGATTGTACGCCGAAGCAAACTTTTGACTTAGGTCCGTAACACCAGGTCTCAAGTTGGGATTATAGTTAGGGGATTGGCCATGTGGTTGGTTCCAGATAGGATCAGGAGCACGTGTAGGGCTAAAATTCATGCTCGTTGGGCCAAGAGAACCAGATGTAACCCCTGGTCTGAGTTTTGGATCATAATTTTTGTTCGGAGAAGACTTTTTGCTCGAAATAAGATCGGGTACATGCGCACGACTAGAGCTTGAAGAGGGTGAAGGAAATGATGCTAAGCTAACACCAGCTGCTAAAAGAGGGTTATAACCAATCCCCAAATCACTTTGATCGACTTCCATGGTTGAAGAACTTCTCCTCCGACGCACACTCTTCTTCAAATCTGGGTTTTTCGACGGAGGTGATCGAACAGGTGGACTTTCCTTTTGTCGCGGACGCTTCTTGTCGCCGAAGCTATCCAAATACACTTTTTGAGGTACAGATTCATCGGCTATTTCATGTTCGGAAAATGACCTCCCTCCTCGTGACAAGGGTGTGTCGCATAAATCGTCATCTGTTCTGTTTGAAGCCGAATGCTCCGGGTCGGTTGTGGAACTGTCTCTGTCATCCTCGAGCTGAAAAGGGATTAGATTAGATCAAGGGGTCCAGTCCACCTGAGCTGTCAACCCGAGTAATGAATATAGCGAGCACATTAATGCAATACCTTTTACAAAGACCCCTTATTTTTAATTCCTCGTTTTGTTTACAACATCCATGCACAGAGATAGTGTTTTAAAAGTATGTATATACACATTTGCATTTCCTCCAGGAGTTTGGCTGCAAACATACAATCACAAAACCTTACCGACTACATACGAAATGATTCAAATGAAGATTAAATAAAACGTTAAATTCATAATAAGGTCTCTCGCTTTGTAATCGATAGTACAACTAGCATGAGGGCGGAATGGGGCAACACAACATCTGTGTAATGAAAGCAGGATGTTTTCAGATGGTTTGAGATACTACAGGGTGAACCTGAATTAACAGACCCTTTCAAATTGTTGATAAATGGAAAACTAATAACGCTATGAAGTTGAAACTTGTTTTATTTAAAAGGACATTTTAATGGTAATATTGTATCCTAGTTACGACATCATCCTATTTAGTCTGCTAAATTTGCGTTTAATTATCAACCCTTAAATTTATCATGATTCGCTACAGCAAAGAAAAAAGAACCAGAATTCTGCAAACCTACATCAGGACGATGTCAATAACCGATGCTCAACGTGATTACAGGATCCATTTCGAAACAAGAATCAGTCCTTCAAAAAACAATTAAATCGCTTTATCGAAAACTTGCGGATTCGGAATATCAAAGACGTTGGTGAAGAACATTAGGCAATAACTGTTGAGTCAACTGAATTTTGTAGGGCTTCAACTTCAAGTCCTTCTTCAGAATGCGGCATAATGTCGATTGAGAAATGGTTAATTGAGACGTTTTCTATTGGAGGTTTCAGGATTATCTGTAATGCTTACAGCAACTCTTCTGATTACGTCTTCAGTTCGAATTGAACTTTTTCTACCAGATCGTGGTTTGTCATTAACATTTCCGGCATCCGCAAATTTTCGATAAAGCGATTTAATTGTGTTTTTAGAAGGACTGATTCTTGTTTCGAAATGGATCCTGTAATCACGTTGAGCTTCTGTTATTGACATCGTCCTGATGTAGGTTTGCAGAATTTTCGTTCTTTTTTCTTTGCTGTAGCGAATCATGATGAAAATTTAAGGGTTGATAATGAAACCCAAATTTAGCAGACTAAACAGGATTATGTCGTGACTAGGATACAATATTACCATAAAAATGTTTTTTTTTTAAATAAAACTAGTTTCAACTTCTTAGCGTTCTTAGTTTTCCATTTATTAAAAAATTAAAAGCGTCAGTTAATTCAGGTTCATCCTTTATAACTGCATTCGTTAGATTGTTCTTTCCATGCTTGGCGTGAGATACACTGACAAAAAAAATTGCTAATCAGTCAAGGATCGATGCCACGCAAACTTTCTACTTATTACACGTCAAGAAACCCATACGCCCCTCGCGCATGCGGTGTTCAAGCGAAGAACTCAAACCTTGAGCGGGTGTGCCGAAGCGGCTGAAGTTTCATCTAAGCCAGAGGCTCAAAGACAGACTGCAATCTTCATTGTAAATGTATACAAATATATACGTATGTATATTTACTATGTACATTCCGCCAGACACATCGGTGGGTCTTATGCTAACTCAAGAACCAGACAAACTGGGATTGCCACAAACATGGTATAACAGAAGCTTAGATGTTTCGAGTCCACCGTGGCAGAGTAGGACCTGACTTTCCAAACAAATATTTTGTCTACCAAGCAACAAACTGACAGAAATGACTAATTTTCTTAGTACCGCTTTATTAGAGAGTCAGTGCCTCAAAATTGTCGATGTCGCTAGGTCTGACAAGAGTGAGCGACACATCTACTTGCTCTCACCCTCAAATTTTCTCCAGTTTAGTCGACCTCCCACACAAAATTTCCAGGAATAAATCAGCAACATAAGGAAATATTAGCACGGAGACTGTCACCTTTCATCATCGCTTACCAAGACAGTTCATTAGCGGTGGTTATCATGAGGTTTGCATGTAAAATTTATTGCAGAATTTCAAAAAAAAAAAAACTAGAACGCTCGTATCAAAAAATGGAGACTACTCCAAACGAGGCCAATTACCGGATGCCGGTTAGACTGCATTTCTACATGGTGTCATTGGCCACCTCGTCAAATTTAGAATCTAGTTTCTGCAACATAGTAAAAGTATTTATAGAACAATATCTCTTGTCCATGAACATAAGTGTAGTGTGGATTCAGATTTCTTGCCCGTTCATCATAATCCATGCGACAAATTGCAGTTATTCGTTTCTCGTGACCAAGTTAAACTATGTTGAATTTTCAAATTCCTATTAACAAACATGGATATTCTAAACTTATAACAGAAACAATACATTTACAATAAATATTCTGAGCCTACGTTCACTTTAATTTTATACATATTTATTTATGTATGTGCTTGAATTGGCATTTCGTGTATTTTCTAGACCACATTTAGTCAGTGGTGGGAAGCAAAAATGGTTTTCATCACTATTGGTATGCACTGGTTTACTACCGAAAAAACTCATTCGTATTCAGAGCACCGTAGAAATTTTGACGACCACGAGCCATGCCCATGTAACTTTGTCGTTTGCTCCCGTTTGATTTTGATTTGGGCCTCACTTTTACCAGAGCCTCAATGAGGGTCATCGCAAGCTCGCTCGTAGGGCACGAAGATGATCGATTTTGGTAGGTTCGCACAGTATGGGCGAAAACAGTGACCTTATCAAGGTGAAATTAAATGAGTATTTGCAATTTTGTACATGCACATGCATGTGCGTACAGGAACTGAAAAGGGAAGGGTATCATCACAGCTACATAACCAGATTATCATCAATGTGCAGTGTGGGTGTAGAGACCAACCCGCCTGCATAGATAATTGACTTCTACACAGTTCCGTATAGTCTAGTGAGTTCGCAGACAGCTAATAGCTTTTCCGGTAGGTTGGGTCAGCAAGTAAGCTTAGCAGGTTGCACGGGGGATTGAAGAAGGTTTGTCTGGCTGCTGGAGTGCATTGCACTCCACTAGCAAGTGCTTCACACCGACTGCTACTTGGTTGTAACAGGAGCATTGTGTCGCGTACGGGCCCATGTCTATATCCTTTAGGTGGTTGCGAGTTACCCACACATCTCCCGTGTACAAGCGGTTGATGAACACCGGTTTTTCTGTTGGAGACCTTTGTCTCCATTTCTCCAACCGCGTGTCATTAAATGCAGCGAGATGTTAAATGAGAGTCGATGATAAAGAACCAGTCTCTGTAGTTTACGGTGATCAATTGTTTTTGATGGGTAGACGCCATGTTAGAAAGGGCATTTGCAAGCTTGCTCCCACCGGAGCCTCATCACGATTCCGCACACGGTCATCCGTACCGCACGAAGATCAGTCAATTCTGGTAGGTTCGCACACCTTCGTGCGCGAGGTAAAGTAGGATCTTCAACTGTTATATACAAGCAGGCTAGTGCGTTCAGGAGCGGGGAGGATTTGATCGCGGATGGCTTCAAGTAGTTTTATTTAGTCAGATATGCTGTCCGACCGCGCTTAGTTTTTTTTCAGGTTGGTTAGGTCAGCGAGCTGGATTGTATGTTGCACGGGGATCTTAAGGAAGCTGGGGCTGCTGCAAGTGCATCGCAATTCTCAAATGCTTCACACCGACTGCCAGCTAGTGACCATCCGGTCCCATGCTAATATACATAAGGTGGTTTCGAGTTAGCCACGTGTCCCATGCGCAGGCGGTTGAACACTTTGTATCTCTATTGGAAGACTTCGTTTCATATTGCCCTACTAAGAGTAACTTCAAGCATCTCTTGTCCACTCCGCTGTTGACACAAGTTGTTCCATCGTGATGTTATTAGAGAGTTGATGATTGGGAACCCTTCTCGGTAACTTTTGGAGATTTCATTGATTCGGGCTTCATTTCCACCGGTGATTTATGGTTTTGAATTGTGCCTGGTGGGAAAACGTCAGTTTAGCGAGGGAATCTGCAAGCTCTTTCTCATCCCAACGTGACCAGGATTCCAGCAGAAAACGACCGCTTAGCCCGTCTCTGTCATAGTGAAGAGATCGTGCTGCATTTTACGAAGAGCACGGTGTTCACATTGCCGAGTTTAGTGCCAAGTGAGGGTAGACAGACTGGCTGTGAATAAGACATTTGGGAGGCGGTTTGTTTTTGTAATAGATGAATTCGATTGTTAGATTGTTACAGCTCTACAGAGAACAAAGGTTCCCTGTGGGAGGGTAGTCGAATCAGTGGTTTCGTTGGAAAAGTTGAAAAAAATTAAAATTTCAGTCGTGCCTGACGCACGCTGGTGCGCATAAGAAAAACGTTTAGACGAAACGGATCTCTTCTTTTCATCATTTACATCTCCAAGAGTAAAGTGTATGCACGCCAGTGCGTACAGGTAGCATCATCGAGACTGGTAAAAGGTTTACGGCTACGCAGACAAAGTAAGCTCAGACAGCAATGCATCTCTGTTTACAGTTACACTGTCTAGTTCAGTTACAGTACAATTTATTCAGGTACGATGAAGACTCAGCCAAAACTAATCACCGCCTCCAACCCCTTAGAGCCTCTACAGTAATATGGACGCACGCCAGTGCGCACAGGTAGTACCGACGAAATTGGTACATGGTTGGTACACGAATCAAATTGACTCCAACCGCAACGCATCACAAGGAACATAGCTACGCGGCCCAGATCAACCCCAGAAATTACGAATGGTCCGCGCACGCGCGAGCGAGCAGACTGAAAAACGCCCTTTCACAAAGTCACAAACAGGAACTCACACAAATACATCAGCATTATTTCAGATGGCAAAATTGTGGAACCTGAAGAAGAAAGGGCAGGTTCATCATGGGCTGAAAAACTGCTCAGATTATCGACATCATACTTTTCGTTAAAGGGGATATAGTGGATGGGGGGGGGGGGAAGCGGAGGTCCCTCTGGTCCCATAAGAGCCCTATGGGTCCCGAAATTTAACCCAAGCTCCCCGGGTCAGCCAAACTCCCCGGGTCAGCCAAACTCCCCGGGTCAGCCAAACTCCTCGGGTCAGCCAAACTCCCCAGGTCAGTCAAACTCCCCGGGTCAGTCAAACTCCCCGGGTCAGTCAAACTCCCCGGGTCAGTCAAACTCCCCGGGTCAGTCAAACTCATCTAGTCCCCTCGTCTCAGTGCATCTTAGCTTGTCTCAAATCATTTCGACCAGTCTCTACATCGTCGCCCACAACTCGACTCGCCTCAACGTCTTGTGCCAGTGATCTGTGGACTACTAGCCAATTATTCTACTCAAGCAGGGTATCCCATGAAGTCTCAAGGGTATCCCAAGAAGTCTCAAGGGTATCCCAAGAAGTCTCAAGGGTATCCCAAGAAGTCTCAAGGGTATCCCAAGAAGTCTCAAGGGTATCTCAAGAAGTCTCAAGGGTATCCCAAGAAGTCTCAAGGGTATCCCAAGAAGTCTCAAGGGTATCCCAAGAAGTCTCAAGGGTATCCCAAGAAGTCTCAAGGGTATCCCAAGAAGTGTCAAGGGTATCCCAAGAAGTGTCAAGGGTATCCCAAGAAGTGTCAAGGGTATCCCAAGAAGTCTCAAGGGTATCCCAAGAAGTCTCAAGGGTATCCCAGGAAGTCTCAAGGGTATCCCAGGAAGTCTCAAGGGCATCCCAGGAAGTCTCAAGGGCATCCCAGGAAGTCTCAAGGGCATCCCAGGAAGTCTCAAGGGTATCCCAAAGTAGTAGTAGTAGTTGTTGCTCCACTTTTCCACCAGAGTCCCAACGCGAAGTTAATGTAGACTCCCCAGCAGGGCAATAGAAGAGTGGCAAAGTACGTGCAGCGTAGATTACGAGCAGGTTTAACGCATATTCCGAGTTGTTCCAACGCCGACACAGAATAAGTTGAACACAGAGAAAGTAGATCTAAAACGGGTACAAAGTAGGTTCAACGTAGGCACAGAGTAGGTTCAACGCTGATACAGAGTATGCTCAACGCTGACACGGAGTAGGTCTCTGCGCCAACATTTTTTTACTTTATCACTCAAGCATTTTGGGGTTGAATGGGGTGGCCGAGGTGTCTGGTCCTAAAAGAGCCCGACGAATCCCGGAAGGTCCCCCAAGTCACCCGGATCCCCCAAGCTCCCCGGGTTCCCTCGTCTTAGCTCATCTCGTCTTGTCTCGAATCGCCTCGGGCAGTCTCGGCTCGTCGCGCGACCAACTTGACTAGCCTCAACATGCTTCGACTGATCATCTCGACCTGCCTCGACGCGGCCCTCGCCCTCTGCACCAGTAATCCGTGGATTGCAATGGTCAACTGTTCTACTCAAGCATTTCACATGATTACATTTTTCTGTGTATGGGTTTTACAGCGTGGGGAGGGGAAGCCAGGGGTGCCAGGGTTCAGAAGTGCCTCAAACAGGTCCCAGAGTTTCTCAAGGGGGTCCCTAAGGCTCCTAAGGTCGTTTCGAAGGGCTTGAAAGGGTCCAAGTGGATCCTTCCAAATACTCTTGGTCTTTCGAGTCCACCGGTTTCCCGAAACCCCCGGGTCCCTCAAGTCCTCCCGGGTCACCTAGTCTCAGCCAGCCTCGGTTCGTCTCGACTCATCGCCCCACCATTCGACTAGTTTACAATTGCCTCAGCCTGCCTCAACTCGCCTCGTCCCCTCCCCGTACAGTGCCGTTCAAGACTTTCGCTCCCTAAGATCAACATAAGCATTATTTCACCATTTGGCCATCAAAACGCCTTGCTGTGCTCGGGCATTTATTAGGCGCCAAGGAGAGCGTCAATTCTCCCACCTCAGGTTAGACTAGACTAACCAACACACCGCTTAGTCCACCTAGGGCCCCTGCGGGCGTCTAACGATACATAATTCTTTATTCAATACAAAATAGATCACCATGAAAAAGGGCAGAGAAAAATAATAGAGCCAAAGCAAGAAGAAATAATAAAATATTAAAATAAAGTGTTAGCGATCTATAAAATGAATAATCTTCCATACACCCCCAAAGGGTCTCAGGGGTGTCCCGAAGGGTCTCAGGGATGTCCCAAAGGGTCTCAGGGGTGTCCCAAAGGGTCTCAGGGGTGTCCCAAAGGGTCTCAGGGGTGTCCCAAAGGGTCTCAGGGGTGTCCCAAAGGGTCTCAGGGGTGTCCCAAAGGGTCTCAGGGGTGTCCCAAAAGGTCTCAGGGGTGTCCGAGTGGATCCCCTCCCATGTCCTCCTAGTCTTCCGAGCTCCCCGAGTTCCCGAAACCATCGGGTACCCGTGGTCCCGCGGGTCCCACGAGTCCTCCTAGCCTCCCATGTCCTCCTAGCCTTCCCCGGTTCACCTAGTCTCGACCAGCCTTGGTTCGTCTCTACTCGTCGCCTCCAAAGTCGAAGTCTCCACTCGCCTCAACCTGCCTCTACTCGCCTCGCCTCATCCCCTCCACGCACAGTGCCATTTTATACTTTCACTCTCCAAGATCAACATTTTCTCACCTTTTACCCAACAAAACACCTAGCTGTGCTCGGACATTTATTAGGCGCCCGGGAGAGTGCAAATTCTGTCGCCGTTTGTAGGACGAGACTAACCATCACACCGCATAGTCCACCTAGGGCCCCTGCGGGCGTGTAATGATACGTCATTAGATAACCAATCCAAAATTGATCACCATGAAAAAAAGAGATAAACAATGAAGACCACGAAATAGGAAATGGTAAAACAAAATATTTATGATCTATAAAATGAATAATAATCCGTCCACCTCATAAGAAAGGGGGGTGAACCTGGCATACCCCCAGATGGTATTCCTGTCGAGGAACTCTGTCTAACTAGATGGTGGTCGACCTTTCTTGGTGGCGAAACTTGAACCTCTAAGAGACTATCTGGTCTCAAAGCGATGTTCGTCTTCGAGCAGTGACCGGCTCTATTTCTGATACAACAAAGCTTTTATACCCAGGAAACTTGTTAACTTGGAGCATAGATATCAGCTCCTGTTTAACAGTTAAGCAACAATTTATTTTTATACTTCACAGCAACGAAAATATGAGTATGGTCACTGCGCCCGAATTCTACTCTGAAACTGTTTGCAACCGGAAAATTTCTTGCCATTTTACGACCGATATTTCAACAGATTTTAATAGCACTGCGAAGTTGACCGGTCCGATTTCTGTCCAATATTTTATTCTGCAATCCACTGTGTGCAAACAAAGCCAACATGACCAAATTTTTCACCAAAATTTGCATAGCAGGCCGATAAACCGAACCGCTTAGCGTTGGCCGAGCTGACGTTGAAAAGAAACTAAAAGCACAGTTCAGAAGAGGAAAAGTTGTATTACACCATACTGTTCTTCTTCGGTAATCGGACATTGCGCACAAGAAGCATCTTGCGCTAAATGTTTCAATAATCGAATTGTTTGGCATAGACACCAATTGAGTCTGGTTTTGAACCATAATTCATGTTGATTGAAATTAATCCTGTTTTTTGTTGCTCCGAGTGCTCGATTCTCGTAGTACTCGTCCCCTCCATCTTTGTTGTCAAGGGCTTAGCAAGCGCTTTGGCGCCCCCTATGGTGGTACGGCGTAGCAAAGGTGCAACCATCCGCCGCAAGTTGGCACCAGTTACCGGTGTCTCGTGTCCGATTCATTGCTTCGAGAGAACAATATGTTTCATGACACCACATTTGAACGGTGAATTCGGTTTGGTCTGTTCGTATTCTGGTTGCCAATTGTTTCGTAACAGATTTTGTTCCATCGTCTGTCGGGGCCCACAAGGTCCGTTTCAAGCCATCAGATACCGATCATGAACGGTTCCGTCGTTTCAGTATTCTTTTCAGATACAATAACGGGGAAAATTCCGGGAGGGAGCAGCACGTCGTTGAAGTCTACGGTCCGAAAAAAAATTCCACGCTAAAGAAGTCCTAAAAAATGTACTCTAAAATTACATAGAAAGATGGCGAAGGAAGAAAGAAGACTCCAAAAGAAGTATACCATATCATCAATGTATTCAATCGGCGGTTAGGAAGCCCCAATATAGAAACGGTGGAAGAAAAGCGAATCCAAGTTGAAAGATAGCACGATTCTTGACTTCATAATATATTCCGCCTTTGTCAAATTTAAAAAGTCATCAAGCTAATTCCACATCGCAGCCTTCAGTGGTTCTAAAAACTCGCTTCGACGGTTCTAGAACCTCGCTTCAACGGTTCTAAAACCTCGCTTCAACGGTTCTAAAACCTCGCTTCAATGGTTCTAAAACCTCGCTTCAACGATTCTAAAACCTCGCTTCAACGGTTCTAATAACTCGCTTCAACGGTTCTAAAAACTCGCTTCAACGGTTCTAAAACCTCGCTTCAACGGTTCTAAAACCTCGCTTCAACGGTTCTAAAAACTCCATAACTCATGTTCTACATCGAAACCACGCGTCGCGGACATTATCGATAAGGTAGAGTCAATAGAATGATGGTCAGCTTAGAAACTGACGACGCTTAGTCGACGGGCATTGTCACTAATATATCTGAACTGGGAATTCTGTCTAATATATCTGAACTGGGAATTCTGTCTAATATATCTGAACTGGGAATTCTGTCTAATATATCTAAACTGGGAATTCTGTCTAATATATCTAAACTGGGAATTCTGTCTAATATATCTAAACTGGGAATTCTGTCT
>SDVV010020281.1:0-13351 GCA_016164225.1 Gammarus roeselii
TCCCACTCTTTTGATTCTGGTTTGTCCATTCTGTGATAACTGTTATTTTCCAAACTAGTCAATATTTATTCGAACCGACTCATATCATCTTCGGAGATTTCTTCTTCCAGCACTTGTAAACAAAATTTTGTGATATGAATTTTCATTTTCTGTTTATTCTATGACGAAACGTGTGTCTCCGCTTGTTCTCAACGTATCACTGACTCCATTTTGATTACCAGCTAGCTATTATATGTTGATTACATGAGGTTTTTCGCAAAACATTTGGCCTAACATTACTCACCTAGGTCATCAACTGTGTATATGTATAGGGCTGGGTACGTATGTGAATGTGTATATTCAAGCGTATGTACGTGTTACATGAGTTAAAAATATATAACAGAAATTTATTATTCAAAATTTCAATAAAATGTTCAAAATTTCGATATCTCGATAATATATATGATCCAAGGGTAAAATCTTCATAGTGATTATAATACAACTGAGGTAGTGGACACCAGATTATACCTAAGAACAAAAGAGAAAGTGGAACGTATGCAAAATTTCTCAATGATGAATCTCAGAATGACTTTGAATTGGAAAAGAATCGAAAAATTAAGTTCAAGAAGAAGAAGTAATACATTTATTGACACACGGGAACGGAATAGCCTTCGGGATCCGCATCAAAGATATGATGGAGTATAAGATGGATTTTGAGAGTATACTGATATATAGTGATGAAAAGTACGGTTGGATGACAAACAATGCTGTATGAATATCAAAAACCGTTTATATGATATTGATGATGGCAGCAAGGTCTGTAAATGATGCCAATAAATACTTATAAAAACTATGAATGTTCTCAATGAAATTTTTATATTATCCTAAACTCGAAGGTTAAGTAATGAATTGTAAATATCGTAACAGTCGGAGGTAACATCGAATATTCAAAATCAGTAGAAAAAATATGTTTCAAGGCTTGAAATGATGCCAAAAAACCTAGCTCGAGGTAAATGATCTAGATATGTTGCAGAATGGTATGATATAAATCAGCGTCAGATCAGATCTTGGAATGAAGTCATCGTTAGGGATAAGAAAATTATAGGAAAGAGAGAATGAAAATTCAGAGATCCAAGTCGCCAAAGGTTGTAGAGTTAAGCGGAGATATTGAAGTAAATTAAGAAAAACATGGTGTGAGACTATGTGTCCGTTAGTATGAAACTGAATACAAATTTGAAATTCTTGTAGCATTGAATCCATCTAAGTTTGAAAATGGAGGGATTCTCTGGTAACATATTTGACTCGAGAGTGACAACGAAATAAATAACATGTATGTTAGTGATATTTAGAGTTGTCTGGAGGGGTTCATATGTAAATATCAATGACTGAATACCGTACGTAAGGTCAGGTCAGGTTATGATGGGTGTGAATAATATGTAGAATTGTGTCAAAATCAGAAATAATATGAATTACCCGTAACATTCGATCCATCTAAGATTGAAAATGGGTCCTCTCTGCTAACATATATGGGATGAGAGTGACAACAAAATAAATAGCATATATGTTAGAGTGTTATTTAGAGTCGTTTGGAGGGCTTCATATGTACAGTATATAGCAATGACAGAACACCATACACAAAGTTATGTTATGTTAGGTTTTGATGAGTGTGAATAGACTAGATCAAGATGTAGAGCCAAGTGGAGAGGAGAAAAATGAATATATCCTAAATCGATATAAAAAGTAACAAATGAATGCATGAAAACTCGATCAATACTATTTAAATCTTGGTTAGAAAAGGATAGGATAAGTTAAGATGCTTAGTTCTTTTCACCTATCATAACTTGAAGGTGGTCAACAATAAATATCTTGTAACAATAACAAGGGATTTTGTTCTTATGGAAAAAAAAACATATATCAGAGGTAAAGTGCCTCAGATGTTAACCGATCCTGTATATGCATTCAAAATGTGTGTGTTTGTGTGTGTGTGTGTGTGTGTGTGTGTGTGTGCGTGTGTACATTGTATCGGTAACTATCCCTGTATACATCGTCATTTTACCTTGCCCGGTCCTGCATATGCGTACAAAGCGTGAATGTGTGTACCTGGTGTGTGGCATTGGAAGAAAAACTACGTAAAATAGAGCCGTGTGGGAGGGATTCGATATGTACATCGCACAAAATAATGATTAAATATCATACATATCCATCAAACTTGAATGAAAATATATAATTATTGGTTAAGTTGGTTAGAATGACTAGATCTTTGAACCTAATATCGCGTATAACTGATCCACTTCATAAATGAAACAAATTGAAGTGCATTAGTTCCTTGGATCCTACCTGCTGAGTCTCATCCGAATATGTATCAGAGTTATCGATAAATACTGGAATCTAAATAATCTGCAGATGTTTTTTTGCTGGATCAAACTTGGAGAATATGTATTCAACTGCTTTTGATATGATAAACATACAGCCCTAGTGGAGAGCTTCATACCTATCAATATCATACATAAGCATCAAACTTGAATGAAACTACATAACTATTGGTTAGGATGACTGTTAAGTTAGGTCGCCTAAGTATTAATGTATTTGGCAGTGTATGATAACTCTTTTTGCATTCATTGATATTTGATCATTGATGTCGTTCATTGATATATATTCCGCTAATTATGTACCTTAGGTATAGATTACATCCTAGAACTTGTTGACTGCGGACCTTACATCACAGATCTGTAGAAAAAAAAGGTAGAGTGGATTTATTCAATGTTCGTTATAATAGATGAAAATGTTAGGAGCAGCACATCCATCATTACAAAAAATCATATTCCAATAGTGAAACCATACAAAAAAGCATGCTAACGCTTTACCTTTCGTAACACTCACTGACGAATGGGGTAAGCTTACATAAACGTTTTGAACTCGAAAGTCCACAAGCGAGTAATCATCCAACATTACTCGAAACTGTTCGATATTACTGGACTTGTATGAGGCAAAGTGAAAAAACATATACATGTAGGTACACCATTTGCTAAAGATTGGTAAAACTATACAGTCAAGTGGATAGATTTGATAGGGATGAAGGTTAAATCAATGAAGAAAAATACCCATCATTAGTATGGAACGGGGAAAAATAAACAATCCTTGGTAATTCTAGGTTAGGTTGGGTTAGGTTTAAGGCCATCATTACAGACCTAAAGTGAAAAATGTTAGAGTGGATTTGATGAATAATCGTAATAAGTCAAATATTCTGAAATAGAAAGCAGTCTCATAACGAAGCTTGAATAACTCAAAAACTTTTAAGTGACCAAACTGCAAATATTCATACAAACATTTATATAAGTAAGACAGGCGGGAATAAGCATCAAGTAAAGACCTTTGATTGTAAAAACATAATTGAGATGTACATTAAATTATTGAAGAAACTTCAACACTAACACTCAACCCAAATCCGGTGGATTAGTTCTCCAAGGCAACATGGAACCGGACCCAAATGCAGTGTCGAGAGGGGAAACACACCAAATTTTTGAAGCATTTCCTCCAAATAAGGGTATTTTTTACCCAACATCCCATGAAAATAGGCAAATTTATTTCGAATACTGATATGTTGCTATGATATCAAATCAAAAATATACATCAACATCAAAAAAAATAGCTAAATAAGATTTTCTACTCTACCCTAAGCAACAACGATTAACTATTATTTACGGTGAATCCTACCGCATCCAGATGATGAATCCTACTCCGATATCCGACGTGATCTGGTTCATGACTAAGATCGTATACTAACATATCAAAAAATATCTGACATTAAACACCGAGTTCACGCGAATAGTGTTATTTTTATTACGATACCATTCAAATCTATAAAAAAATCCTAGACCTAACTGATGCTATGCCTATGGGAGTACAAATCCAAGCCTACTGTGTCATTAAAATGAACTCTATAATGCTTTCCCAGGTCACATCCCATCATGCTACTCCTGATATATAACAAATTTAGAGGTAACACACAGTCATAATACGATGCCACAGATGTATCTCGCATCTGTTAACCCATCATCTCTGAACAGCCTCGAACAAAGATACATCCTGGACATAACCAAAATCTAGACACATGTACAGTGGTCAAGAATGAGTCTCAGAGAATATGTGGCCATAAAAAAAAACTAGGCTCCTGTTTACTAGTGACTTTAGTAAAACACTACAGTAATGAGTAGCTTGGCGGGTACCCTCACTAACAAACCTATTAGACTCAAAATCGATGTCTATAAGGCCATACACAATTCACGTTGAACATGGATGAACTCCAAAATGACAACCAAAGAGGTTAAACCACCGTTACACATGGACCCTTCCATCCAAAAAATCGTCATCTAAAACGTTACCCTACACATTTGCTAGAGATCAATGACGAAAATTCCACAAAGATGCAGTACGGAGTTACACCTCTTAAACATACATTCTTATGATTCTCGTGGAAAAAAACATAAAATTCAGGAACATATATAAAATAGCTAAATAAGGTTCTCTACTCTGCTATTATTGACATAAAAATTAAACTACATTATGGTATCCATCCTAATAAATCGGTCCATTTACACAAACGAGCATAAACAGAATGAGCTTTTTTGCCTAGGGGACAGTCTAACTCCTCCTAAATATTGAAGAATGTTCGTACAATAAATATACAATACCCTAACAGCAAGACCAAATTTGTCACAAATCGTCTGTTCTATATCTATAATAACCACGTCAAATATAGTTTCAGGATTAAAGAAGATATATAAATCACTATAAATGAAAAAAAAAATATCTAAATTAGACCTGAACTATTGTTCTATAATGTAGATACAAACGTAATATATTCCGATATTGAACAAATAACCAACAGATTGCATTGAAGATGGGAAATTCAACAGAGAACATACAAAATTGAAATACCTATACTAAATCTCACGAGTTATAACAAAGCAATAAGCTTAATTCTCTAGCATAGCTAAAACATACATTAAAACCGTGATGAACGAGAATGAAGAAGCATTTAACCAAGCAAACAAGAAATGTGTATAAGATAACAAGACATACGAGCGACACAACTGAAACCTAAAGAAAAATACGGTATAGTACATACAAAAATCTAATGAAATTAGCCACAACTTCTTTCCAAAACAGGGTTGAATTAACATCTCATAAACTAATGTAACCACGGTTTAATCGTAACAGATGTGTCACATATACATATAAAACTACCACAATGATGCAACAACCTAGCAATTATGCCTTAAATAGCTTGCAGCATGGATGATGCAAGCCTAAAATACACTAAAGTACCAAAATCTGTATGAGTTAACTGATCGAAATTCCAAAAACAGCACAAATTCAACATAAATCAATCGATCATCACTAGGTATACATAACATAATATTTTAACTTACAGTAAAATTCATATCGTTCAGGTATTCTTGCTATCGAAACCGCGTTAATGGAACACTGATATAACTGTTTCAAAACTGGATAATGCGATATGGGGTAGACAAAATCTCGAAACGAAGATACAGCATCATCCCACATTACATATTTCATCTCGCTAATAATCATACTAATAATCCATACTATTTTCTGTAGATATTATATACATATGAAATAAATAGATGGGACACACAGAGCCTTGCCTAAAAATTCAATATCAGGTTGGTACCATGCAGGGTCGATCGCACTCTAAGGATGCAAATTGAGTTATAAAACATGACTACCATACTAATCCTATAAAAAAATATATACAGTAGTGATAAATGAACAAAACATACAAAAATATCTCAATCCCCCCACCGCTACGAACCAGGCAATCAACATCGATTGAGTCAATTGTACTCTCATGTGGTTCTTCTCTAGGAATGATTCAGTCATCCTGTAAATATTGTATCTATTTTCCTTCATCGGATATCTCACAGCATAGAAAAATGAATGAAGGGGGGTTACTGCAGTAATAAGTACAACGGAGCGCTACACTCGGATAAAAATAACAATAAACTAAATTTATCAATAGCGAGCGACGTAGAAAATTATATCAGGGTTGAAAATTCATCGTGGAGGGTCCGGAAAGTGAGGCTTTTTAATATAAAAGTAATACATATAAATTATTCTCAATAAAAAATTCTATAAATGTATGTTTATCAATACCCCGAAATCATTCAGAGGAGACAGCTGTGAACGTGCATTATGAAAGCAACGATGTTGCAATATCCCCACAAGCATTGAAATGCTAATAACCTTATGTAAATATATAACCCGTTAGGTGACTCGGGGCACAAACCAGTTCCGGTACCCTCCGCCGCCCGCCCTCTCGTTTCTGCGCTAACCCCCGTACGGACTGGTTGAGTCAAGATTGCATGCACCGCGCCCTACCCCGCCCACCAAAAGTAACTATTTTATTCCTACCTATAATCCTTCACTAAACCGCGTTTTGTACCCCTATCTACTACTAACACACTAGAGCTTAGCTGCTGCATTGCCAGTACGTGCGTGTAACACACTAGAGCTTAGCTGCTTCATTGCCAGTACGTACGTGTACCACACTAGAGCTTAGCTGCTTCATTGCCAGTTCGTGCGTGTAACACGCTAGAGCTTAGCTGCTTCATTGCCAGTACGTGCGTTTAATTGAGTGTTGCATTGACACAGGTTCACCTGTGAAAGCCTCTCCTAGTCACCGAAGACTGGTAGGGGTGACTGTGGTAGAGGCAAGGAGAGTGCGTTGGAGGATGACAGAAGTCGGCGACGGATGCCAGAACTTCACGAAAGAGGCTCTTAAAAGTGGGTAAGTAGGCATTGATATATAGTACAGCACCAGGATTTTCAAGAACGGGAATGTAATATGTAATTCAAATAAATAAATTCATATATGATGGATATACGCTGAACGCCTGTCCATCATTACTCTGCGAAGAGTGCCTTTTCCTGTTTGACCTATCAAAGGAGACGACACAAATAACCCTAGGAGACATCAAAGTTTGTCCGCACGGAAGTCAATTCCAGTTTTCCAGTGACATGCTTGGTGGCAGATAAATATATATTTGTTCTGGGTAAAACATCAGCTTGGATTTGCAGTGAAATGTGTCATCGTTTTGAGTGTATAATTAGCTTGCAAGCTTATCGATTCGGGAAGTGATATATCGGATCTGCTTTTAATATATCGGACATGAATAGTATATATCGGATCTGCTGTAGGCCGTAACTCCAGCAGGGCTGGAGACTGCAGTAGTATGACTGGATGCTCCTACCACAGGCGGAAGTTTGGGATAGGGCTCTCGCTGTCGTTGCGACGACTTTGGAAATAAATGGTGGAGGTATCTTCCTGGAGCCTTCGGGACCCGATAGAAAAACAATTGCATCGGTGTCTTATCCCCATGCCAGTGTCAGGTGGGTAGAAATAGGTCTCTCTTAAACTAGGCATGTAGTGAAACGAGATATGTGTCTCTCCTCCCATGTTATGATGCACACAAATAAATTGCAGAAATAACATTATTCAAGTGTACTCACTTTTAATATATAGATTTTATTATCTCTGCCAACAGCGTTCAATTAAAAGTCCTCTGTAATCATCATAAGATATAACAGGCATAAATCCTCTGCTTACACCATACGATGTGAAATTGAGAGCGAGGATGAGAACACCTTATAAACCGCAAGCCCTATCCTTGATGACTTTGACAGCGTCCAGCTTTGATGGATGGTACTTCGTTCCAAGGAGGTGATCATGTAAATGTGTTTAATTTGAGACAAATACTTGGATTGGTTGAGGGAATTGTTTGCAAAAAATACAATATGTGCAAAATATATGGAACTAAACTAGATGTCATATGGACGAGTTATGTTGAACAACTACTGGTATGATCCGATATTTTAATTCGGAATTTGAGGACAAACAAGTGGTAAATTACCAAATCCAATGCCAGTGTGTTATGTAACCGTAATATTAAGTGGAAAGATAACAAGAGGAGACTGGCCATAACAACTCGAGTTACATGAGCGTCCACCTAGGCCCGGGACCGGCCGGAAGATAACTCGAGACTGCACGTACACATGTGATTACGTGATGCGCATGTGTAAGACATTGTACGCATCAGGCGAAAGGAGACGGAGCTGAAGAGTCCCTCAGTACTGAACGTACAACGAATCCGTGAAGTCGCGGCTTCATTCGCTCCGATGACCTCACTTGTGAATCATTTCTCACCGTTAATAAAAAGACCTTATTCGTTTAATCAAAGTCTTTTCAATGATTCATCAGCCTTTATAATAATATATATAACAATTTTATATATTAATATCTGACAGCCCCTTGTGCTGATGCATCCTGGAGTATTTTGTATCAACCATCGCTTTCGGCACTCTACCTACTACCTTGCCACTCCTGGGCTGCTATTTTCGCTGATTCAATATCCGCGACGATGGTAAACTGCATTTGCATGAGAGATGTGGGCTGAGCGATGGGCCCTTGCTATAACGTAATGATGATTTTTTGCGAATCTTATATTATCCACTCCATTGGTCTAAAATAGATACAACATTTACTCATGTTATTTGTTTGGATTTTTGATTTTCAATGCAATTATACGGCAAGATACTTCCATCCCTGACTTTTAGTGTCCTATAGAACCACATTTGCAAGCAAACGAACCACGCAACAGATGAGGTGAAGGGTTTATTTAAAATGCCTGTCGTTAAATGTTTTAAACGAGTAAATACAAACACTGAACAGAATATCGGCATTGTTGTGACAATGAGTAACTTGTACCCCCTTCTCCCCTGCGCAGCTTCTCTCAGTGCGTCCGGTGGCCTTGCCGGTTCCGCCACCTCTCTCCGACCTGCAGTGCAACCCTTGCAAAACCTATGCCTCTTCATCTTACCAACCCCACACCCACCAACCACACCACCACTGCTTGCACCACCACAACCACTCCAAACCCACGTCGGACTCTTGAAAATATTCCAAATGAAAACGGACGGCAGTGGTAAAAAATTTAAACTCAATCGTTTCCTCCACTAAGCCCACGTTGCACCACCCTAATCTAGGAACGAAACTCAAACAAAAAATCATGACAACGAATTTTCCTGGATTCGAACAGTACGCCACCGCCGATCAAAAAACGACGGCGGTGGCGGACTAATTGCACTCGTACGTAAAAGTCTTCACTTCACTAAAAAACTACAGAACTACCGGACAGCTTTCTCTGAAAATCAAACTGGAAACGCGATAACTACTCAATCAAATCAGCTTGAAACCATCTAATAAATTTATCAAGTAAATCCCTTTATCCAGCTCAAGTCAACCGAAGGACACACCTCACCTAAATACCTTATCACCACCACCACCAACGCTTCCGCACTTGATGGTGTTACATATTCAGACGCAAGGTCAAATCCGCCGAAAAGTTGATGGCCGACGGCGTAGCGCACCTTACACTCCTCCAACGCGATCACTGGCATGCCAAACATTATCCATTTAGTGCTATGAGAGCCGGGCAGGGCTCCAAAACACTCACTTCGTGTGTAGAGAGACATTCAAGATCTTTGTCGGCAGCACGGTCCTACAGCTTTCACTGGTTTACCCACGTTGCGTCATAATTGCCAAGTCCTCCTACAGCCCCGGGAGGGCCTGGCAATTCAGAATTGAACGCATCTCTGAATACTGCTTCAGAGTTGCGTCAAAACCCATACATTCGCAATCATTACAGTCACGACTATCCGTTTTACGTTCGCTCGCTACCTCCACACCAATGTTTATCATCAATGAAGCATGCTCAACGCCATCCTTCCGCCCAAATTGTAATCATCCTCTCGGCCTACGACCACTCACCTCCGTTTTCATCGCCCGATTCATCAATCTCTCATC
The DNA here is from genome assembly GCA_016164225.1 of Gammarus roeselii. NCBI lineage: Eukaryota > Metazoa > Arthropoda > Malacostraca > Amphipoda > Gammaridae > Gammarus > Gammarus roeselii. The sequence goes on from SDVV010020281.1 coordinate 9,866, forward strand.
ATCTATCTACACAATGTGTCCGAACCCTCCCAGCACACGTGAATCTATCTACTCTGTCCACATACTTCCTCTCAAACATTCCATTTCAAAAACAATCAAACTTCTCGTCTCCGCTCTCGTACCCTACGTCTGAGCCCTGTAGAGCACAATTTTAACAAGTGACTACTTTCGTTCAACTTACAAACTATACATACGCAAATTGATTTCTCTTCTATTATCTCCTTTCTCCTCATACAGTGAAACAATACATGTACTGCGCCACTCAATCGGCAACACACCTGACACAAAACACAAATTTAGTACCATCACCAGAAGTTCAACAATATTCACTCCAACCTCGTTAAACACCCAGTCGGAACGCCGACCAAAGAAGGGGTCATCCCGGTTTTCATCTCCAATTCCCTTCCTGCACTTCTTCCTTCATGAGCGTAACCATTGATGCAAATAAGTCATATCCTCAGAGTACTCACTTCACCTTATCCGCTTATCACCATTGTTTAACATCAACAAGCAGATTAAAGCTTTCACTACCTTCTCCTTCATCGTCTCCCCTTTCCTCACTCCGGAAAATCTTCTTGCTCTTCAAAAATTATTTCACAACTGTCAACCACAACTAACGATAGTATCCATCCTGGTTCTCCTCACCACACGCTTCCATTCATTTTACTTCCGTCTACAGTAGTCATATGCCGACCTCGTCCTCGCTTGCAACCGATCCTCAGAGTTTTTCAATCCCGCACCACCGTCATTTCAACCTCCTCGTTCCACGGCTACAATCCCCTCCTCCTACACCCGAAGAGATATTAGTGGTGGAACAATGATGTGGAACATAGCAAACCTCACCTGAGGTCTAATTCTTCTCTCCAAATCACCAATTAGTTATCAATTATCCTTTTCGATCACATTCCCCATTTAGTTGCCACATACTCTTTGAAACAGCATGAGAGCAGAATGGAACGACAACACGGCATCAATACACCTCTCCATCAAAATAATGGAAATTGATCACGATCTTCAACGTCAGTAAAACAAACCATACAGAAACACACGAGGTAATCGTGCCATCCAACAATCCCTCCATATCGTCAGACAAGCAACAAGCTGTTCTTCTCAACGAAAATGTAAACAATTTCCACCTACCAAACCATCCCCGAAGTTGGAAGATACCAAACATCGAACTTCCAAAATGGACCCTCATAACATAAAAGACAACAGCCGTCACAAGCCAGACCGAGTATCATACACTAAACAGAAACACCTGGGTCCTTAAGTCGTCAGGATTCAACATCTTTCTGTTCTTCACAACACCACACCCAGCACTTGAAAACGAGCACAAAACATACCCATCCTTTAATCTAACGAAATATCCGCAGAACCAGCCACCTGAAGTCTATTCTTCGCATTCCGGATTCTACATTTTTTTTTTAAGAAAATGGTATTGAAAATGTGTAATTCTCCAATAGCACTCTCCTCTACACATGTCGGGTTCAGGAAATAACACTCCGCAATGTCACTGCTCACAAGCTTCATACAGATTATTCATGAATGCCTGAAAGAAATGAAGACAGCCACACGCCCCCATGGTTTGCATCCCAACATTAGGAAGGCTTTCGACACAGATCCAATACACGTCACAATAATCGAATTCTCCTCACACATCAATCCAAAATACAAAAAGTGGCCTGCTAATTGCCTTTCTGGCAGACATGTACACACGGTTTGCAATAACAAGTTATCACGAGTTGGAGCATTTCTCGTTGGTGTCGGCGATCTATCAGTATCTTCCCATTCACTCAACAACGCTGTCATGATGACATCACAATCATCACACAACAACACAAACCAAATAAAAACCACAGGAGAATAGTTCCTTCAAGATCTGAATTCAATCGAAATGGGTCTGCAGAATAACAGTATGAATGTGTCAACAAGCAAGCCTCTCTTGTATTATATTTACTCCAGACATCCGTGAACACCGGATCCACTCTCATGCTACACTGAGCAGCTCTGCCATCTCCACAGGCCCAACCTATTGATCCTTTGAGTAAGATATGACCCTGGAATGACGTTCAAAACTCTCCTAAGCTGCATCAGCAGTTAAGACAAAATTTAATTGCCTGTACTCCGAGCACTCACTCCAACTCCCAGCGGACACTCTAATGATTCAAAATAAACACATTTTAAATGATTGATCAAATCCATAAATTTATACGCAAACACTGACTGTATCACTAACCTTGCCATAACACGCATACAACGAATACAAAACACAGTCGTACGCATTGAAGCGGGCTATAAATAGATCGCTCCTAATCCGTATCTGTAAGAGGAAACCAAAAACTTTCGTCACAATCATCGATTTGGGATGAGGGGGGACACAATTTAAAGAGGTTTTGACCGACCCCGCCAATGCCACCAACAACTGAACCCACATCGAACACCCCCTAAGCCACGGACAACACACCTATGCATACACCGCTACACTCTTTACATTACAGCAATTGCACAGGCTGATCATAGAGCCATCACCTCATGCAGAGTCACGCAACGAAGATAGACGTGTTAGAGTTGGGCTTCTTCTGACGAATCTGAGTTGACCACACCACTTAGCCTTCCAGTCATACCAACTCAAAAACATGGGGACGCATTTTCCGATTTGTACCTACGGGCAGGGGAAACCCGGAACGGTCGATACCGTGACGCGACGTGCCTCGCCATCGCGCATGTCCTCATCCGTTGAGTGAAGACAGCAGCAGTTATCGCAAGGGCTTGGGTCTGACATTGAGGGCTGAACTAGCTCTAAGATTACCAGCGTGCAAGTTTTGGGTGGTATCTGGGCTTCCGGGCTGAGCGTCGGTCGTGGCTTTTGCACCGCACAAGGAGCTGTTGCTGGGCAGGTAACAACAAAAACACCAACAACACCAACAACACCAACACCAACAACAACAACAACAACAACAACAACAACAACAACAACAACAACACCAACAACAACAACAACGACAGTTACACTATTCCGTTGATGACTGAGTTGAAATAATATAGTCCCAGCCATCCCCAATTTCCCGTCATTTGGATGTGTCGTCGAGGAAAACATCTTTCGTCATAACTGGACGCGGAGACTAAAAATTATGGCAATCCACTGCCGAAGGATTATTGTTGACCCGTTGATTTCCCTGTCATTTGTAAATTTTCAACTTTCTCGCGCCTCCGCCATTCCTACCCAGTGGTAATTAGTGTGGCTGTCCTCATGCAAATGATGATCAAAGTAAACCTTGCTGTTTGGCTGAGGATGACAGTCATGAGATGGCTTATTTCAAAATGGGTCTGCCACTTTTATTAACTAGCATTTAAAATAGTAAAATTTTTCAGTGATCGGGTAATTGCAGTGATGATTGGACTCAATCGAAAATGGGACACTATTTATTCGTGGTACTGACTGACGAACGTAAGGCTAGTTTATAATTCGCCCACATTAAGTAACTA
>SDVV010020282.1:0-13351 GCA_016164225.1 Gammarus roeselii
AATAACATATATCCTAAATCCTTCACAAAATAACAAACATAGAGTCACTAATATATAACTACAGTATCAGAGAAGTACAGCGTCCGAGTCACTAACAAATAACAAACGTCCTAACCAATACATTCGATAAACAGATTCAAATATCTAGCCATCCTACATCTAATCCTTCACAAATCATACATAGAGTCACTAATTATAGCCAAATCTAATTTCCTTCACAAATAATATACCTTCATAAATAACATATATCCTAAATCCTTCACAAATAATATACATAGAGTCACTAATTATAGCCAACCCTAATTTCCTTCACAAATAATATACCTTCATAAATAACATATATCCTAAATCCTTCATAAATAACATATATCCTAAATCCTTCACAAATAACAAACATAGAGTCACAAATTATCCAGGGCGATTCTTGCACACCATATTTCCAGAGCGATTCTTGGTGCTATATTTTTGGGCCGTCTCGCACCCCTATATTTTTGGGCCGTCTCGCACCCCTATACTTTTGGGCCGTCTCGCACCCCTATATTTTTGGGCCGTCTCGCACCCCTATATTTTTGGGCCGTCTCGCACCCCTATATTTTTGGGCCGTCTCGCACCTACTACTACTACTCTTAACTCAATGAAGAAATACATGACATAAGTATGAAAACGGGGGAGAAAAATCCTCGGTTAGATTAGGTTAGGATGGGTTAGGTTTACTGCCATCATCATAAGCCTTTAGTGAAAAATGCTACGGTGGATCTGGTGAATGATCAAATAAGTCAGATATTCTGAATTGGAACGCAATCTCATAACAAAGCCTGAATTAATCAATAACTTCTGAGTGAATAACTGTGAACGTATCAGAAACATTTATATAAGAAAGACTTGCGGTATAATGAGCATTTAGTAAAGACATACGAGCGGATAGCATAATTGATATGTACATTAAATTATTGAAGAATTTAACACTTACACTCTACACAAATCCGGTAGATTAGTTCTCCAAGACGACATAGAACCGGACCCAAATCCAATGTCAAGAGGTAAAACATTTCAATATTTTGGGTCATTACATCCAATTAAGCGCATTTTATACCCAACATTCCATAAAACTAAGCGTATTTATATAAAATACCGGTATATTTCTATGATAACAAATTAAAACATACATCCACAACTATAAAATAGCTAAATAAGATTCTCTTCTCTAAGCTAAGCAACACTGATTAACTATTATATACGGTGTATCCTACCACACCCAGATTATAAATCCTACTCCAATATCCCATGTGATCTGGTTCATAACTAATCTGACATTCAACACTGAGTTGATGCGAATAAGGTTATTTCTACTACGATACCTCTTCAAATCTATAACAAATTCCAAGACCTAACTTATGCTATGCCTCTAGCAGGACAAAATCCAAGTCCATTGTGACATTATAACGAACTCTACAAGGCTTTACTAGGTCACTTCTCAGCAATCTATTACTGATTCATAACAAATTTAGAGGTAACACCCAGTCACGGTACAGAACTTCAGACATACCATGCATCTGTTTAACCAATAGTCTCTGAACAACGTCGAGTAAAGTCACATCCTGGACATAACCAAGAATCTATACACATGTACAGTGGTCACGAATGGGGCTGACATGAGTCTCAAAGAGTGTGGCCATAAATAGCTAAGCTTCTGTTCACTGATGACTTGAGTAAACCACTACAACGTTGAGCAGCTTATAGCATTACCTATCTAACAAACCCATGAAACTTAAGATCGACGTCCACAAGAACTTACCTAATTCACGTTGAACATGGATGAACTCCAAATGACAACCAATGAGTGTACACCACCTCTTCACCAGGACCCCTCCATCCAGGAAATCGTCTTCTAAAACGTTACACTATACACTTGCTAGGGTTCAATGACGAAATTCCACAAAGATGCAGTACGGACTTACACTTCTTGAACATACATTCCTATGATTATCGTAAAAAAAATCATACAACAACAACAACGACTATAAAAATAGAAAATAATATGCTCTACTCGGCTCTAATTCACGTTAAAAATTGTAATACACTTGGTATCCCGCCTAGTAAATCGGTCGACTTAAACGAATAGGCATAAACACAACGGGCTTTTTCCTAGGGGATCCCATCTAACTCCTCCTAAACATTGGAGAATGGTCCTATGATAAACATACGATAACCTAACAGCATGACCTTGTTCGTAACAACTGGGATCTTCTATATCTATAATAACCACGTCAAACATTGTACCAGGATGTAAGAAGATACATAAAACACAATAAAATAAAAAACATGTAACTAAATTATACCTGAAATAATGCTCTACATTGTAGATACAAACGTATTATATCCTAATATTCCGATATTGTATAAATAATCAACAGATTGTATTGAAGATGAAACTGTACAGAGAACATACAAAACTGAAAGACACACTGAAACTGTCGAGTTATAACAAAGCAAGAAGATCAATTCTCTACCATAGCTAAAACATGCATGGAAACCGTGACGAACGAGAAAAAAACATGTATCCAACCAAACAACTGACGTAAATTAGATATTAGAATATGCGAGCAACATACGTTGACACCTATAGTAAATGGTGTGGAATACTTCTCTACACAAACACGCTATTGTATATACAAAATCTGATGGAATTAGCCTCAACTCAGGGTTAAATTACCATTTCTTTAACTAAAGTAGCCAAGGCAAAATCGTAACAGAATGTCATATATACATATAAAATACCAAAATGATGCAATTACCGACCATTTATGCCTAAAATAGTGTGCTATGTGAAAGATGCAAACCCAAAATATCCTAAAAAATTCTATAACTGTATGAGAAAACTATTCAGAATTCCAAAAAACAATACAAATTCAACATATATCAACCGATCATTACTAAATATACATAACAAAATATAATAACTAACAATAAATCCATGTCGGTCAGGTACTCTCGCTATTGGGATACCGCGTCAATGGAACACCGATATATCTCGTTCAAAACTGGATAATGCGTTATGGAGTTGATAGAATCTCGTAACGAAACTGCTTCATCCTAAAAAATATAAACATCAACTCACCAACTACCAGACTAAAATAACGTACTATTCCTATAGATATTATCTACAAATGAAATAAAAATGTGGAATAACAAAAAACGCCGCCTAAATTCCATATCAGGCTGGTACCCCACCAAACAACCTCCGAATGAGTCAATTATACACCAACTAGAAAAGAAAAGAAACATAAATGTACAGAAAAAATATATAGAATTATAATCCAGACATAAAACGTATAACGAAACATTCACTCAAAACATAGCAAACGTGCCACGGGAACATATTTATAAGACCTTAAACAGGTAAGAGCAAACTCACCTGATATGCCAGAGTGCATCCAAATTTTTGCTATGGGATCCCTACACCCCCACCTCCTCCAGAAACTTTCTATAACACTATTCATACCAGAATCGAATAAATATATATTTATATAACGAGCAAGAGTTAGTGACCAAGGGTACCTTTATACAACCATCTAGAGGAGGAAGAAACATAAATAAATATAATACATATCAAAATACAATAAAATGGAAAGAGTTCATAACATAAAAACCGAATGAGTCACCCGTTAGTGGCCTGCCGGACTCTGGTCTTCCGTGAAAATGTGTTTCTCAACTCCGGAGACTGAAAAGTAACTCTATTTATTCATATCTGATTCCTTCACAGGGCATATTCGCGCCCCTATTCACTACTGTTGGTTGTGTATAAGGTTACTATCAAGAGGGTGACATTATCGATTCTTCAACAGAGCGCAAACAGCATCTCCAAAGAAGGTGATTAAAATGAAGACGGGCAACTCTTCTCGCATTACCATAACAGTAAATTATATTAACCATGGCAGTATCCGGGCGCTTGCATCTGCCGACTCTCGCCCTAACGGAGTCCTGAGGTGACCAGGACCTCCCAGGCCCTCCGCAGAATCGTTTTGAAATCCTTCCCCTCCGCAGAACCGTTTGAAGTGAAGTTATAGTCTCCTGCGATAGTCCTCTGCCAGTGGCGCTAAACCAATTTTTAGCAGCAAGCACTCGCACTGTACCTCTTACGGCCCCTTAATCAATCTGGACTGACGCTCTCTTCCATACATGCAACTTTCTCTCTTTTTCGCTTCTGTCACCTCTACTACTCCTCTAGTCTGGGTCTACGCGAGAGATCGGGCTCAAGTGTCCGTCTCCATGAACTCCGACACCTGTTACCAGACCCTCGTAGCTAGATTAGGTTTGCTCACTACTGCGCCGTTGGAGATCAATAAATGAACCTCATCAGACTCATCCAAGTCTAAGGGCTCTGCTGCCCGAGAGTTTCTCTTAGCAATTCATAAAGCGCATCTGAAAATGGTTCAACTGTTCATTTAGTAATAATTATAGTGAGGACTTTCATCCCAGTATCCAACAACGTAGGCTTATGTTGCCTTCAGCCTTAATTGGCCGGACTGGACATTCATCACAACCCGGTTTAAAAGATTTTCGGCTTGAACCCTTGTTACACCCACGAATGTACAGAGGGAACAGCCCTCGCACTGATTATGACGGATGAAACAATATTCATAATATGTACTAATCCATTAGCCTAACTGCGAACATATTTGTCAATTTATAGGCAGGACGTCAGCAAAAGGCATCAACGAACGCAATACAGACAAGAACGCCAGCATAAGCAACTTTGCTATTGTTGTTAAATAGAGGCTTCAGTTTCAAGAGATGGAAAGAAAAGCTTCAGAAAAAGAACCTAAACAAATCAAACGATGGAAAGAAGAGCTTCAGAATAAGAACTCAACGAATTCAAAAGATGGAAAGAAGAGCATCATAAGAGAACTTAAAGAACTTGTCAGTGTGGATGTAAAGAGGTCGGGCATGACGATGTTCCAAACAATGTTCAGCTTCACACTCAGAACAAAGATCCGTTTTGCATCATTATAAAATCAAATGAATCGTTATCAGAATGACAGACCCATCATCAATTCAAAGAACATACAATTTATTGATTAGTCTTCATTGAGGGGCACCTCACACAGTTTTATCTGTCTCTAGGAGTGTAAATGCTCACCCTTTAGGGCATTAACAAATGTCAACACTAAATGTTGTAGAGTCACAACATAACTTTACACGAAATTTTTAGATGAAACGCTAGCTGCGACACATTTTAGCACGGCTTGTCAACAGCAGTAAAAATTGTCTGTGCAAGTATAAATAGCTTGAGTGAGTGTCAATGTCAATAGCCAGTGGAAATACCAAGCGACCAGCTGTGTACTGAAAGAAGGACAAGCTCTGCACTCACAATGAGGATCAGCACGGTACTCTCAGCAAAATCTCCAACTCGAGATTGTAAATGTAGCCACCTACCTTCGCAACAGACCCGTTAAGTGAAGGTGGTTATGAACACTACTTCATCGATGATAGACGAATGGTCCTGAATATTCTGGCCTGAGTGCATAAACCATCATTCATAAAACCGGGTTTCTCATGTTTTACCCATACGCCCATCATTGCTTTTGATTTGATTTGCCACCTTCGAAGAATTCGCTGGTGCATTCGTAGTCTTTGACACAAAAATCTAGGTGCAATTTGATACATTTCTCAGCAATACTGTTTTCAATATTCATAAAACGCCATTATATATGACTCTCCCAATGGTTGTTTGTCCATCCAGAATATTTTGCAGGATCACCCTTTAGAAATTCAAAAACGTTGTGAACATCATTTCGTGAGATAACCTTTTCTATTTGAATTTTATTGACATTGCAAACCTCCTCAGAAACCTAACTTCGCATTGAATTTTGCTTCTGAATAGTTGTGATGAAGCCAAGTTTTGTCTACAGTTGTGAGTCATCCCACGCCTACTGATCGCCGAAAATCACCTGCGGCCCCCAACGAGCAGTCAGTGTGCTTGCTAAGATCAAGATGATATAGTAAAGCTGATAAGTCTTGCAACTGTGCCATTTGAAATACGACAATAGTCGTCAACAAGCTGCTTGATTTCAGACCCGTTCATTGAACCATTTGATTCATCTTAGCAAAACAGTTGCTCTCTGAGAAGCAGAACACTCGTTGCACTGACTAACTTACTTGAACCCCGGGCTTTGCAATGTCACAAACTATGCACTGCTTTACAAAATAGTTTCACGACACGTCAGCTATTGTGAAGATGAGTGAACTTGTTTGCTGGCTCACATAGTTTAATGCGTGTTAAAACACGTTTACAAGTAGTATATATAGCGGCGAAATGCGAATGTGAAGGATTATAGATAGGCGTTAATTAGCGGTGGGCGGAGTAGGGCGCGGTGCATGCAACCTGACTCAAACAGGCGCGGTGGTCCGCGCAGAAACGGGGGGCGGGAGCGGAGTGTACCGGAACTGGTTTGGCGCGAAAGAAGCAGACAGACGGAAAGTTTATACATGTTAACGGATTATAAATTTACGTAAGGGTATCAGCATTTCAATGTTTGGGGGAATATTGCAACTTCGTTGCTTTCACATTGCATGTTCAATGCTGTCTCCTCAGAATGTTTGTGGGGTATTGATAAACATACAGTTATAGGGATTTTTTATTGAAAATAATTCATATGTATTATTTTATAATAAAAAGCCTGACTTTCCGGACACCTTCATGATGAATTTTTCAACCTCGATATCATTTTCTACATAGCTCGCTGTTGATCAATTTAACATGTGGCGTAGAATCAATTAGTTTATTGTTATTTTTATCCGATGGTTTTGATCAGTACCCTTGCGCTAAGCTTCACTTACTGCTGCAGTATCGCCTCCATTCGTTTTTCTATGCTGTGAGATATCCGATGAAGGAAAATAAATACAAAATTCACAAATGACTGAACCATTCTTAGAGAAAAAAACCTTAAGAGTATAATTGACTCATTCGATGCTTGATTGGTGGGTTCGTAGCAGTGGCGGGGGGGTTGGGATATTTTTGTATGTTCTGTTCATTTATCACTATACGTTATTTTATAGGATTAGTGTGGTAGGCATGTCTTATAACTCAATTTGCAGCCTTAGTATGCGATCGACCCTGTTTGTACCAGCCTGAAGGTAGGATTGCAGGCAAAGTTCTGTGTTTCCCATCTATATGTTTCATATGTATAAAATATCTACAGGAATAGTATGGATTATTAGTCAGGTTGCTTGCGGGTTAATATATATTTATTTCTTTGGAAGTTGTATCCTCGTTACGAGTATCTATCTACCCCATATTGCATAATCAAGTTCTGAAACAGATACCAAGATGACTGATTTACATATCCGAAACATATAGTAAATGATGTGGAAAACCTCTACACGAACACGCCATAGTATATGCAATCATTCTCCAATTTAGTCCATAACAGGGTTAAATTAAATCTCCTTGGACTAAAGTAACTACGGCTTAATCGTAACCGAATGTCATAAATACATATAAAAATACCAAAATGATGCAATAACGTACCTATTATGCTTGAAATATTGTGTTACATGGAAGATGCAACGCTAAAATGTCCTAAAAATACCTATAACTGTATGAGATAACTATTCAAATTCCAAAAAACTAAATTAATTCAATATAAATCAAACCGATCATTACTAAGTAAACATAACATAATATTTACACTAACAATAAATCCATATCGTTCAGGTACTCTCGCTATGGGAACACCGCGTCAATGGAACATTGATATAACTGCTTCAAAACTGGATAATGCAATATGGGGTGGGTAGATTCTCGTAACGAAGATACAGCATCCTAAGAAATAAATATACATCAACCCGCAATCAGCCTGACTAATAATCCATACTATTCCTATGGATATTATATACATATGAAACAAATAGATGGGAAACACAGAACCTTGCCTGCAATCCTACCTTCAGGCTGGTACAAGCAAGGTCGATCGCATACTAAGGCTGCAAAATGAGTTATATGACATGCCTATCACACTAATCATATAAAAGAATGTATATTTATATATGAACAGAACATACAAAAATATCCCGACCCCGCCACCACTACGAACCCATCAATCAAGCATCGAATGTGTCAATTATACTCTTGAGTGGTTCTTCTCTAGGAATGATTCAGTTTTCCGTAAATTTTGTATCTATTTTCCTTCGTCAGGTATCTCACAGCATAGAAAAAACGAATGGAGGAGATACTGCAGAAGTGTGTAAAGCTTAGCGCAAGGGTACTGATTAAAACAATCGGATAAAAAATAACAATAAACTAATTGATTCTATGCCACATGTAAAATTGATCAACAGCGAGCAACGTAGAAAATAATATCGAGGTTGAAAAATTCATCACGAAGTTGTCCGGAAAGTGAGGCTTTTTAATCTAAAATGATACATATAAATTATTAGCATCAAAAAAATTCCTATAAATGTTTATGTATCAATACCCCAAAAAACATTCAGAGGAGAAAACATTGAACATGCAATATGAAAGCAGCGAAGTTGCAATATTCCCCCAAGCATTAAAATGCTAATACCCTTATGTAAATATATAAGCTTTCCTTATGTATAAGCTTTCCGTCTATCCGCTTCTTTCGCGCCAAACCAGTTCCGGTACCCTCCGCCCCTCACCCCCCGTTTCTGCGCGAACCCCCGTACGCCCGGTTGAGTCAGGTTGCATGCACCGCACCCTACCCGCCCACCGCTAATTAACGTCTATCTATAATCCTTCACATCCGCATTTCGCCGCTATATATATATATATATATATATATACTACTCTTATATATTCAAACATATATACATTCATTTGAGAATAATCGGGGTAGTAGCATATCTTTTTGACTTTCTCATATATGTGGAGGAATTGAGTGACGCAACGTGCAAATAGATGAGATGTCGGTATTATTGCCAATGATTTGAACACACTCGTGAACGTAAATGAAATTGTGTTGTGTAGTATATTAAATGCCTTATAATTGCATGATGCAACCTAATTGAATAAATGCACCTTGATTGAATTTTGTTCGCATTCTTCTTGACGGCAAATGATTTCAACCGTCTTGATTGCATACATAATGTTTGCATACATCCTGATTGCATAGTATTTAACCGAAATCGACAGCACCACCGCTTACAAAGCAGCTCCTGATTCATCGATATTTGCTCAGTGTAGAAATTCCTCAATACCTGTAATGAGCAAAGGCCCAACCTGAAATGAATATTGAAATGAATATAAATGTAACGGCATTGTGTGAATACTTGGAGGAAAATGCAACTTTCCCAACTTTTCTTAAATGATCAGTTATTTCTCACATAATCTTTATACCCGTTATGATTACGTATGGAATATTCCGTAGCAAGAGGATATATTGCAACAACTGTTCCACCGTTGATTAATTGTCGCCATAGTGTTCAGTTTCACTTATGACTAAAGGCGCCATCAATACTTGCTGCATAATAAACTGCTACAGCCTGCCAAATTACCCACGCGCCCTTTGTTTATGACCTCATTCGCCTCTACTCCAACGGGCTCTACCTCCAGCCAGCCTCCGAGGACCCAACACTAAATAATAACTAGGTCCTGGTTACAGGATATTCCTGTACTTAATAATACTAAGTAAATATGTTCAGGTTTGTTTCATATTGAGATGGGAATCAGTCACATCAAACTTTCACATGTTTCAGTAAAGAATTCAAACTTTTAATTGCTTAGTGAGGTGCAAAAAATGAACCAAATAACTGTTTATTCATGTCAAATACTGTTACATGCGATGTTTTAGGACCGTAAAGAGGTAAGCAGTTCGCAAGATTCACTCCAGCGTATCACACAATTCCAAGTGAGTGGTCCCCAAAAGACAGTAAACAATATCACGGTTTCGGCTGTATTAGACGTCACAAGTACTGTACAGGTCTTTGAAGTTGTGGACATCACCTCGAGCGAAGCAGATTGTCCTGCTTGACAGCAGACAGTTTAGCGGCCCCGTATCTTGATGAGTGTTGGGTATTAGGTGCCGGCTACCCGTTCTTGACGGCCGACAACAGAGCGCCCCTCGCACCCTGACGACAGCCGAATCATCAAAGCCGACAGTTCTGCTTTACAGTTGACAGTAGAGTGGCCCTCACATCCCTATAAGCGCAAATCTATCAGAACAAGACAGACCTGCTTGACTGCCAACAGTAGAGAGGCCCCGCATTCTGCATAGCGCCGGGCCATCGGAAGCCGACAGGCCTACTTGACGGACGACAGTATTTTGAGTGGCCTCCGCAAGCGGCCACCGCAGCTGGACGAGCCTCGGACCATCACAAACCGTCAGATGTGACAGTACTACTCTTTTGGGTTGATATGCAGCGTCCAATTCATGTCTGAGATGGTGACGACCACATCAGCCCAAAACCCAGTTGCGAACAAAAAAAAAAGCATACAACACTGAATATAAGGGTAATTGACTAGGAATTCAATTCGCTAATTTATCTTATGTATTATGAGGAAATAAAAATGTCTTATATGTATTTGATCTCTAAGTCAATCAGTTTATTACCTTGCACTCGATTAACAACATTACCCGAGATCAGGCTACGGCCTGATCGCGGTTAAAGGGATCGATGAAAGAGTTTGATTTATAATATGTTAATTAATTGACCGTTGTGTCCGACGATATTGATTTTACCTACTTTACATACCAGTTCTAATTTATTTTAAATTTATTCCATCAAAACACCAATGCTAGTTTTGGCTAATACTAGCTGAATGCTTAACTAGAATTTCAATTCGAACTAATAGCCATCTCGTGTTGAATTTGGGAGAGTGAAGTAAGCATTTTTAATCTAAAGGTAAATATAATGATGTTGTGCCAGGATAACGGTTCGAACACCGGGATGTCAATCACCCCGACTTCAGTGAGGAATAGCTACTTAAAAACATAAATTTATAATTGCGAAAGTTTTTATGGCACCTTCAATCTTACAGCATTTGTACGATTGAAGGTGCCAACAAAGAGAGCCCCAATTAATGTGGACTCCTTTCCTACAACCACACCCAATTTGACCAAATAGGTTATTTTACCGGAGGTTTATCGTGGCTTGTTAGTTCGTTTTAATAAAAAAAAATTGTTGAAATCTATATTACACTCAATTATATTACATTATTCAATGGACATCAAATTTGATTTTATTGATATATTTAGAGGAAATATATTAGCTTGAAATATACTACAATTAGCAACGGAACAAATATAGGGCAATCATTTTAAATGTGATAGAGCAATATAAACAAACTAAGTGGATTGTTATAAAATTTAATTTTTTTGGAGGTATCACAGAGAGACTGAAGATTTGAATATCGCACAAATTGAAACACATGTACTCCTTATGGCACAAATGTATTAGTCATTGCCCAGCTCTGTATAATTGCGGTTTGCCAGCACACGAAGAATTACTAAGTAGCTATCGACCGGTGGGCATCACTAATGTTAATGGTGATTAGATATTTCTAGAGAACTCTCTGGTAACACAGATGAATCATGGTTGACTGAGGATACTGGTGGACCGCTGCCACAGGGCATAAATGCTGGGTTCTTCAGAGATAGAAGGCAATATGGTACCAACATCAGAGCAACGAGACTGGAAGCTTTTCGGATATGCAGCCGTTGTCCACTTCTTAGGCAGCAGTCGTCCTAAGCATAGGTGCAGGGTCGCCTCAACAGGAACTGAGCTGTTGCAGTCCTACACCTGTCTAGGTAAGGCACTCTCGAGTGCTACATAAGATTTTTCATGATAGTATAGTTCTTTTTTAACTGCTTCGATGTGCTGCTAACACTATTGAGATCCGCCAGATGGGATAAACGAAGAACAATAAATGAACAAAACTTCACAAGAATATAATTAACATAAACTACAATATGTGTACAGTAATCTTTATAATGTTGCAATCAATGAGTCTTTAAATTAGTCTCATCACGTAAAACACACTGAATGAACCCACAATGAAAATTCCCTTTCAAGCTCCATCATCAACTAAGTACACTTAGAAAAATCACTTGGATAATGGATGAGCGTGGCAAGATCTACCCTGTCCCCTAGACAGAGTGGAGCTCCTGCCTCATGCATGACCTTCAGTGTACTCTAGACATCCCTAATTGCTTGAGCGAAACTAAAAAAAAAGAGGGGTAGTCTTGACGCTACAATTTTACACTAGGTGAGTAAAATGTCGAGAAAGACAGGAGCTTCTTTGAAGCCAATATTCCCTCAAACCATCACTCCTTCATAGCATTGCTGATAATCTGTGTCGTTCGCCTTCGCTGTCCTCCATGATATAATCAACGGCATGTAATCACCCTTTTCACTCGTGCCAAACGATAGCTGTAATGACACCTCATTTCATTACTACCTCGGCAATGAGATCGCTCGATCTATCATGGAAAGTGAGATATCACGTGCGCAATGCTTCATTGCTATCGATGTAGCAGTAAGGAAATCGTTTGTGGTACATGATATTTGGGCAATCATGTGGTCAGTGCTTCATAACTCGATGTAGCAGTGAAAACGTCGGATTAGGAATCACGGGTGAATGTTTCCTCCCATCATCGCAGATTAGAATTTAGTTTTACATCTACTAACGATTTCTGCCCGATTCAGCATGAATAATTTGACGTTTACGTGAGATATTGACCTCAAGTGAGCCTTGAATATAAATGATATTGTATTCTGCTATCATGCAAACTAACTCTCTCTACCAGTTAGGTTATAGGTTTGGTAGATGACAGCCGTTATGAAACGAAGAGTGTTACGAAAAAAATCCTTTATTCGCGAGATGCCTCGTGGTATTCTGTGTATAATTCATTATGAATATTTTGACATTTCTTACGTTCATTATCAGTCAAAGTTTGAGGTTCAACATCGCTTAAATCCTGGTACGGACATATGGTCTCTTTGTAGGGCATTGTGGTTACGTCACGGTGTCGGATTCTACGTGCACACTTTTCGGTCCCGAGTCCCTCACCTTCAGACGGTCTCTTTAACTACCGTTAGCTGACTTTGTGAATACATTATTGAGTGTTTAGTATCGATTGCTAATCATATTTTATTTGAAATGGTTACAATAATCGCATAGGGCCTCAAGACATTCATGTGAAAACATAATACATTCGGCCTTTGAGAAAAAAAACAAGATTGAACACTGCTGTGTTTTCATGCAGGAGCCCGGCACTTGCAGAACCAGGAAACACGAGGGCAGTTGAACACGGTTACGTAGCATTCGTAAGTAATGTAATTTTCGGTCTAGTTCTGCAGAATCAGTTAGCAATTAGTATTGAAATATATA
>SDVV010020283.1:0-13351 GCA_016164225.1 Gammarus roeselii
CATGGTACACGTGCGTGGAGTTCTTGTAATATTGAGTTAGTCTACAGTTAATTGGTAGCGCGTCAAGCCATGGTACACGTGCGTGGAGTTCTTGTAATATTGAGTTAGTCTACAGTTAAATGGTAGCGCGTCAAGCCATGGTACACGTGCGTGGAGTTCTTGTAATATTGAGTTAGTCTACAGTTAATTGGTGTCTCGTCAAGCCATGGTACACGTGCGTGGAGCTCTTGTAATATTGAGTTAGTCTACAGTTAATTGGTAGCGCATCAAGCCATGGTACACGTGCGTGAAGTTCTTGTAATATTGAGTTAGTCTACAGTTAATTGGTCGCGCGTCAAGCCATGGTACACTTGCGGGGAGTTCTTGTAATATTGAGTTAGTCTGTAGATTTTTTTTTGGAACGCTTCGAGCTATCGTACATGTGAGGGGAGTGAGTGTAATGTAACTTGGAAAGTGAATATTCTTCCTCGGCCATTGGAGTTATGCAGCAGTATAAAGTAATAGTTAAGATAATTAGAAATTGTTCGTAAAGTGAACGCCTGTTGTGGTACAAAATCGATTCATTTGTAATCAGACCGAAGAGCTCAACCAATTAGTGAGTTCAATCAGTTGAAGAAATGCCTTTGGAGTGAAAAAAATCTCACGTGAATGACAATAGTATGCGTTCATATCATATTTGGAATTTCCGAAAAAATTAACATCAATGCCTGACTTTTGATGAATGCCAATGCATGAAATTACCAGTTAAACGAATCTCATAAAATATTTGTATCTGATGGCAACTTCTGTATCAAAAAACTTGAAAGGGGAATTTTCGACATCCTAAATACCTTAACCATGAAATGCTAAGCCCTGCCTGTAAAGGTGTGCTGGCTTTCTCCTCACTTTTTGCTTCTGGCCGCGTCGGTCTCACAGAGAGAGCAAAATCGTAGACCCACTATTACTTTTACTCAATTTTTTATAGATGCTCGACGCTGTGCCGGCCGAATTCGAACGCCTCACCTTAAATTTACTCGCTTTTCTACATTCCATTTATCGATTTTTTTTCTGGGCATCTGATAGGACGTCGACTACATTTTTCGTCCTGAAAAGCGTTTAAGAATGTGAGGCTTGTGATATTGAAGCTCTTTACCAGTTATGTTAGTTTTCTTTTTTTCTTCGGAGTCTCCTCTTGAAGGCCCAGTGTCTCACCTAGCACCTTTTGTCATTATGTAGATATATGCAGCCTAGTGGTGAAGATACAATAGCGAACGGTTGGACAAACCTTTTCAAAATATCATGCAAGAAGTTGACAGCTTGTAGGGTCATGAACAGTTTTTTTCCTAGCGTGCTTATCTGCTTTCAAACCATTATTACTTTTATCAGGCGCCTTATCAACGGATGCGATCCATTTTTTTTATTTGATTTGAGCCTCATTTCCACCGTAGCCTAAACGTGAGTCATAATAGGCTCCCCCGTAGGGCGCGACCACCATTGATTCAGGTAAGTTCGCACGGCCTCGCGTGCAAAAATATTAGTCTTGTCAAGATGAAATCAAGTACATATTTCAATTGTGGCATATTCGCGTACTAGCGCGTATACGCGTACTTTCGTAAATGTATTGTTATCTGAGTGCGTAATGGGGTGGAGAGAGCACCTCACTTGCACACGTGTTTGGGGTTTTGACAGCTTCGTATAGTCTTGCGTGTTTTCCGAAAGCGATAAGCTTCTCACGGTAGGTTGGGTCAGTGAGTAGGCTTTGAAGGTTGAACGGGGGATTTAAGAACGCTCGTCGGGCTACCGCGAGTGCGTTGCAATCCATCCGTAAGTGTTTCACGCTGATAGCCTTTTTCTGGCAACAGGAGCAAGGTGACGCGTTTGGTCCTGTGTCGATATCCATCAGGCGGTTGTGAGTTATCCACGTGTGTCCCGTGCACCTGCGGTTGATGAACACTTGGTCTTTTCTGTTGGTGAACTTTGTTTCCCATTCTCCGACTGGGGGTTAAACTCTGTTGTCACATTTCATCCCATCGAGATGTTATATGGGAGTTGATGATAGGGGACCAGTCCCGGTAATGTATTGTGAAAAATTGTTCATGGTGAGTAGATGTCATTTTAGCAAGAGAGTCCCCAAGTTCGTTTTCTCTTATTCCCGCGTGTCCGGGGATCCATCAGAATTCAACTGTCTGACCCGTCTCGGACATCACAAAGAGATCGTGCTGCATTTTACGTGGAACGGGATGTTCGTAGTGCAGTGTTTTAAGCTGAGTGAGGACACTCAGACTGTTTTTTTTACAGATAATACTGATACAGACACTAGGCTGCATCCCCCAGAAAGGGGGGTGGCCGACGGCAAGGCGCGCCTCACACCCTCATACGCTCACACTCACACAACTTAGCCTTTTTGTGCTAAAGGGTCCGGCCGGTAACCCCGCAACACACGATTTGGTTCACGCGTGCAGTCCGAGGATCCGTTGTCAGCAGCAGGGCCCGACAGTTTTCACTGGTTTACCCCCGCCTCGTTTACCCCCCCACTTACGACCATCCCGACAACGGGATGCCAAGGGCGGGCAAGCACATCAGAGCAGCGTCAAAATGAATCATTCACAACTATTCTCCTGTTCATTGCACGCTCTCTCTCTACTTCCACATTCATGTCTCACCTTCCTAACGCTTGCTTCACACTATCCATCCACCCAAACTTCGGTCTACCTCTGCGACCACTCGCCTCCGCATTCATCACCCTTTTCACCAATTTCCGTCATCCATCCTCTCCAGGTGCCCGAACCCTCTCAGAACACGCGAATCCACTCTGTCCTGCAACTTCTTCGCCATCCTTCTTCTGATTCGAACCACGTCGTTGGTGATCCGGTCCCTTAGCTTTACTCCAGCTATGCTCCTCAAACATTTCATCTTGAAAACATTCAACCTTCTTCTCTCCTCTCCTCTCACCCCTCAAGTCTCAGCTCCGTAGAGCACAGTTGGGACAACAATAGATACATATCTGTAATTATGTGGTTGTACTTCGTTGTATTGATTTCATTGTATTTGTTAGTTTTAAATTTGATTTTAGTACATTTTTTAGTCGTTTCTACTCTGCTGTAAATGGTTCGTATAGCTCAGGCTTGATCTTATGTTCGTAGTTCCGTTTTCAGCGAGAAAACAATTCGGAACCGGCGGGGAAAAATAAGTAACTAATCCCTCTTAACAGTACTCCAGAGGAGCAGAACTTCAGTTCACAAATTGTCCTATACGTAATCATAAGCGCTTACTCTTTTAAAATGTATAACTTCAGGTAGTAAAAATGTCCTTCTGCAAACTTTTGTTACGGTTTGCAACGACACTTCTCTGTTTTTTCCCAGCAAAATATTCCAAACAGTCTCGCTGCCCATTTCTGTTGGTCATTTTTGTATTGCCGTCAAGGGCATTTACTGAACACGTGGTTCTGTCCTGTCCACATTAACGGAAAATTATACGATTGTCTACAACCACTTTTTGGCAACACTGTGGATTGAACATGTCCTATAAATTTTCCGAACACTTTCGAACTGAAGATTGTTCGCTTCTTGTATCCTTAGAGCACTTGTTTGTGCTTGATCATCGAGTGACAGGTGAGAGCGAAGGGAATTGATAATGGAGCCGACAGATTGTGTGTTCCGAAAACAGTGACGTAACGAAAATAGGTCAAATACTGCAACGACCTGAGAATTATGAAGTTGAAAAGATTAACAGACGGAACGCCTCATTAATGATGACTTGGGAGAACAATATGATACGAACAAAGCAAGAAGATGATGAAGGTACTTGGGATAGTGTTTCGTGTTGGAGGTGTCATTGATCATTAAATTAATTTTCTATACGACGAAAACTTTCGATCATGTCGTAACATGATCATCCGTACGATGTTTGTGTGCTAATCTATCGTTCTGTGTCGAGGTATTTTGAACAAAGTTACATGGAAATAAAAATCACCTCTTTTTCGAATTTTTAAAATCACGGTCGGCACAGGATGAGAATTACATTATATTAGAGAGGGTAGGCTCGCTAGAGATAATTAAAATATCGTCTCAAATAGGTTCGCTTCGACTACAACTTGCGAACGTATTTTTTTCAGATAAGACTGATAAACAATACTGATACCGACGCAGGATGGAACCCCTCACAGAGGGGCCCAGCATCAAAACGCACGTCACAATCCTCTTACGCCTTCGCCCGCATACCAAAACTAAGCCCTTCAGCGCTGGAGGGTCCGCGTAAGACCAAGCACATACGTTTCGGGTTATGAATGAGGTCTGAAGTCCGTGTAAGCAGCTTAAACACTGTAGTGTCACAGCCGGGATAGTTCATCAGGTCCCCGTTGAGAGTATCAATTTAAAATATTTTTCCATTCACGCCTATCCATTGCAACCTCTCTTGCTACCTAATTAGTGCTGATTTTCCTCCTTAAAGCCTGCTTCACGCCTTCCATCCACCGAACAACATTGACATTTAAAAATATGATAACTTTGGCGGTCACTTCTAAGATCGCCTCCAAGAGCATTTAATGGTGACAGGGAACGTTTTCACCGTACAGCAGAACAGAAAATTGATCGCTTCCACTGCTGTGCAATTTGTAGAAACGAATTAAATGATGTAAGAAAGTTACTACATCTTATATAAGCTGGTATTGATCAGGAGCCTCATGATCCTATTGCGATGTTCTTGAACAAAAATGAAAGCTTGAATATCAGTGAACAGTATAATTGATAACCCTGGACACAAAATGAAGCGAACTAGTTTTTTCGTAAGTGTTATTTGTACACTTCCGTCCGTTTTGTTGGCCAATGTAACTATCTCTAGTAGCCTTTATCACTCTAATCCAATTTAGTTCTCGTCCTATACCGACGAGATTTAAAAAACTAGATTAGGATGTGTATGTTATTTTCTGTCACCGAACGGCAAACCAGCAGTCAGTGCTGCATTAAATCATCAACAAAACGTTGTCTGTTTTCATGTTTGTGTTTCGTCTCATAGTATGCTCAAGTCACAACAAATGTGAAGGACGTGTCTATTTATACGAATAAAACATTGATCCTTCGAGATTCAGGAATCTGTTGTCAGGTAAGATGAAGTGGGATCGATCCATGACTGATTAGATTTCATCCGAGTAGATGGTTTCTCGAAGGTATTTCAGAAGTGTTTTTACACTGAATTGCGTAATGGAGACTTGGTAAGTATTTGTAGGTTCCTTGAACGGGTTTTTGGTAAAGTGGGGGGTACGTTGGCACTCCGTTCAGTTAGGGCATTCTGCCAATATATGACCAATTGTAATAGAGACTAAACAGTCCACGCAAAATGAAGGAGACGACGCCTCCATTAGATTGATGTGCGTTAAGTCAACCGATCCTATTGTCAATCGGCAGAGAATAATCTCAGTCCGTCGAGATCGATTTTTGAAGAGGCCGAGTGTGTTTGTGTGTTTTTGATAGTGCGCAATTTATTTCTCAGATAAACATCAGACCATTAAATGTTCCAATTGTTTTGATCAGATTTTTTCAGTGCTGAGTTGAAGTCTTTGTATGTAAGTGGGCGCTGTCCTGCTGGATCAGGCGCCACTGCAGCTCCTCCTGCCATTAAAGCCTAAGCTGTCCTGAGGAGACGACCTCTCGCAAGAGCCTGAAGCAGAAAATATTTATAAGCCTATGTGCTTATCCAACGTTGTGTTGGACAAGCTCAGAGGTTTGCCAAACAATGCAGCTTCAGGTTCTCACGATGCGCCATATCCTCAGGACAGCCCAGGCCGCGATGGCCGGTGTCCGGGAACCGCTTGCCGTTGATAGTCCTCTTCGCCGGCACGCAGAAGCTATTGCCCAATGTTTGTAAGCCCTCGTATAACCACCACAACGAGAAAACGTAACGTTTTCCAGCTACTTTCAACCCCTCACCCATAATATGTTGTTTACTTTGGTTCCAGTTGGCAGTGCGTTGATTGGTGCTTGAAAGAATAGCTCCATATTGTAAGGAGCTACGGGCTTCCCAATGGTCAATTGGTGCAAGCTCTATTACGTGGAATTATTTGCTGTATCCAAATACCTAGCAATTGTTTCACCCATTAACCGCTGGAGAAAGCCCTTAGAGGTGCGCCCAAGATGCGCCATCTTTTCAGATTGTTGCAGCTGGTGCAGTTTTTGTCCCACGTTCTTTTCCGTTGTATCCCATCTTCTGAACGAATGTGGGCCCCACGCAGAAGCTGGTCCAGTCACTGTGACGCCAATTTAAATGTACATATTTAGGCGTTCGAGATGCACCAGCTTTTCATAATAGCTACGTACGATTCCTATACTCCCAACGGGCAGCCAGTGCACAGTCTGCCGCATGATATTTTTTCTGTATCGTGACCACGAAGAAAATATATACTGCCAGACGCAGCTGGTCCACGGCCTTTGACGTCATCAAACTGACTGACGTTGGAGATACATCAGAGACAACAAATACACCAAGACGAAGACTCAGGCTGAAACCTTTCTTTGGAGTTTGTCAGTAGAGTTTGATCCGTTCCCTTGGAGGCGCAGCACAACCAGCCCTATTAGAGATAAATGGATCCTACCTACCACTTATCAGAAGGAATGACACAGAGTATTATTTCATTTAGGTGCTATTTTGAGTTCGAAATTGGTGTCGTACTACAATCTTATAGAGACGATCACCCTAATCGAATGATCACAAGCCTTTGCCTGACGTGCCTTGGGGGAGAATATCTTTACTGACGTCACAGAGCCTAGACCAGCTGTTTCTGCGGATAAAAACTACTTCGTAGCTGTATAAGTGAAAATTAATGTAGAACAGCCTGTACCAGCTGCTTGTGGCAGTAAAAAGACTCACCCTATTTGGGAATTGATGCATCTCGCACGCACCTATTGCACGCAACAAGGATTCCGAATAGGCCTTGATATGGATGATGTCGAATTTTCAATAATATTTCAATGTTGATTTGTCACCTTTAATGTTTTGATTCTAAAGCGCCAGTGTTGCACAATTTTCCTTTGTATATAATCGTGATTCTGTTAAAAATTTATAACAATTTGAATCGTTTTTTTTTTGAGATATCGCCTTTTCAAGTTGAAGGGTTTGACGTCATAAAGTTCTCCTTAAGAGACAATGTACTGCCCAATAAATTATACTTCGCTCAACAAAGGAATTTCACGTTCCCCTTTACCCCGTTTTACTGATCTATGTAGAGAACCCCCTTCATAGTACAAGGTGGTCCCTATTTTGTGCTGGGACCTTAAACCGCACGTTTGTTTTGCGTGCAAAGTGTTCAATTAACGTTAACGTTATAAGCGGTTAAGCCGGTCAAGAGGCCTTTAAGAGTGAACCCACAACCGACTTTCTCTACAAGTTCAGGTTTGATCTACGTTGAAAATATCCCATTGGAGGAAATCTAGGAGTACATCACTGAACTTGTTCAATACGAAGTCTGCGTTGTCGAAGCAAAAACCGCACCAACGATCACACCAAGGAGAGAGACCACCACAGACCTAATACTAAAATTCAATGCCCTACTCCACCTAAGTATCTAGACATTCCCTTCCGCGCCACCAAAACCAAGGTTAAACAATTTGAGAGACGTCCGATGCGATGTTATAAATGCCATAAATACGGACATACGAGAGGAAACTGTAATGGTAAGCAAAGATGTTCATACTGCTCCCAAGACGACCATGACAAACGGGAAGATCCGCAGTCGTGCCAGTCCAAAGAACCGCACTGCTTTTACTGCAAAGTAAACGGACATCCTACCGGACATAGAGATTGCTCAGAGGAGAAGACGGAAAGAGCGATCTTCCAATACCAGATAGATCACGGGGTCGGGCGACGAGAGGCTGTAGTCTCGATGCGCTCTTCCCAGAATGACCCTCCTACCCAGGAGAAAAGACCGGCACCATTCCCCACCCACTTTCTCATAACGTTCAAAGGAAATGGCGCAAGCAAAGTTGCCTTCTCAACTAATTCTTCTATAATGATGAAATCACTCACCGAACAACTTGGATGAAAACCGAAAGAGATCCAATGACAGGAAAAGAAATATCTGACCTACGTTGAAGAGCCTGAACAAGGTAACGCTCTACAAAAGATTACCCACATAAACAAACTCAAAGTTACAGTTGAAACACATCCGTCCTTCAACGATACTAAACAAATTATATACACCTCCCGTTACACACCTACAACTGACCTCAGTGCTTCCGCTGAAGGTCTGGCTGAGGATTGCGGAGTTAGCGAAGTCCGTCATGCAACATGGATAAAATCACGTAACGCAAGTTCTACAGCATACCAAATTACCTTACGACGCACAGAAATTCATAGTAATCCCGGGTGAACAAAGAAGAACCAAAACTTACCCAGTTGCAACATGGCCCCCAATGTGCAAAAATGCCTAGAATACGGCCACGTCATTGCATACTGCTAGCCGCATACACCCCAACGTTGTAGGAAGTGCGCTGGCGAGCACGACAGAAAAGACTGCACAGCCAGCCACCCTAAGTGCCACCACTGCTCATGCTACCATGAGGCAGGCGACCGCGACTGCTAGTACACATAGATCAGAAATAAATAACAATAACACAAAACGAACGCTGAGTTGCACGGAAACGAGCCATCCAAATCTAGAAAGACAATAACCCAAACCGCCTCAATTATGCCAAAGCAGTCAAATCGACAAGCCAACCAAACTCCCCCGCCGGCACCCACACATCGTCAGGACAACATCGTAACAAGACTCCAACACTCATACCTGGCTGCAGTGCTTCCTCACTCAGCCCAGCAACCGCCCCTGCACCAAAGATGCACAGTCCTAGAAATCATTGTTGCGGTGCTCAGGAGTACGCCGAGATGGATACATCTCCAGCAGTTGACCACGCAGCAAGGCTCACTACTAGAAAAACGAAAAGGCAAAGAGATGAAGATGCCTCCGATGCCAAGGCGCCACTGAGTAAAAAGATCAGTAACAACTCCCAAATAACGGCCCGCTAGGACAAGAACCCAGAACTACCTCCACCTGTCTCAAATGCGGCTCCTTTCGTGGCAAACCACTATGAGGGACACGACCCCGTTAACAAACCCGACTCACGAACACGCCACCAGCGAGAGCGATCACGGCCTCGACGACGGCGCTTATCTCGAAAAACTCATACGCAAGACCTCTGAACAATCAGTCATCTTACCTAGCCCAAATAGCTCGCACTCCACACAACCACCCACGCAGATCAAAAAGGCTAACGCAAAAGAAGAGTGCACTCGCTCACGAAGCAAAGATAAAGAGCACAAACCCTCGTCCTCCCACAAGAGCACTCGCAGCCGCAACAGCAGCAATCACAGCAGACTACCTTCCACCGATGGCGGACACTCCCGTGAACACTCCCGACCCGGAAATCCTGAGCAAACAAAAATGCAAACACCACAAAGGCTCCAGCAAATCACGCGACCACTCTTGATCAACAAGGTCGGAGTGTAAACAGCCTTCAAAATAAAGACCAAAATACGTCAGTGGAACTGCCAGGGACTCTGAAACAAGAAAGACGAATGACTATCCTTGATCGCCACCCATAAACCTTTGGTGATAGGCTTCCAAGAGATCTAACTCCGAGAGACCGCCACCTTCAGAATCCCCCAATATATCATACACCGCCGCGAAGGTCACCCCTACGTGATAGCTCACGGCGGAGTGGCACTTATGATCCACCAAAGTGTTCCTAATCTTTCCTTTCCCATGAGGACAGAACTCCAAGCTATCGCTATAAAGATATGCGTGTCAAGGCCAATAACAGTGGTATCCATCTACTCGTCACGACCTCTCGGATGCACTCATGACCGAATTGCTAAACCAACTGCCCTCATCAATACTCCTCCTTGGAGACTTCAACAGCTATCATGAAAAATGGGGATGCGTGTGAACAGACCCTAGGGGAGTGATAACGGCTAATACCATAAACACTCACAACCTGGTCCTTCTCAACGACGGACAACCCACCCAAATCACCTCCGAAAGTGAAACTGCCATCGATTTATCTATATGCTGACCCACTTTGGCACCCCAACTCGTTTGGGAAGTTTAGCCTTCAACACACGACAGCGACCATAACCCAGTCATCTATCGCTTCTTACCAACCGACCAAGAAACCCTGCCCCACAAGAACTTCGATTCAACTACCGGAAAGCCAGCTGGGTGGAAAACTCAGCACACATCGCGTAGAGCAATATGGATGGCATCCCCGAAAACATTTCGGAACACGACCTCATCCCTCAACTATACGAAAAGTTTCAAGCTGCAGCCGAGGCAAGCATTCCACAGTATGCGCCTTCAACCTTCATTCCGAAACCATGGTGGTGCCGAGAGGTGCAAGAAGCAAGAGATAAGCGTGAAAGGCTATACCATGCCTACCGACGCGCACGGTTCCCCAGGAACCGAGTAGCGTGGGAAAGGGCATCTGCTGTATACCAAAAACTTCGAGTGGAGAAGAAACATGAAAGCTGGGCTCAGTTAGTCAACACTAATAATCGAAACACCCCTCTTTCCCAGGTGTGAGAAAAAATTCAACGTATCCAGAGAAAACTCAAGCGACCTATTAACACCCTTTCAGACGGAGGCAGAACTTATTCTTCCCACGCGGAAATCGCAAATAAACTAGCTGAGACTTTTAGCCAGATTTCGCAATCAACAAACTACACGGCTGCTTCCTAACGGAAAAAGAGCTTGCGAGAAAGTGAACATCTTGACTTTACTTCTAGAAACGAAGAGGTCTACAACAAACCTTTCCCCCTCCACGAACTACAGTGCGCCTTAGAACATACACGTGAAATTCCACCTGAACCAGACCGGGTGAACATCAACATGATCAAGAATCTCCCAGATGGCGCCCGTGAGCACTTATTAAAAGTGTTCAGCACTATTCAACACTGTATTCCCAATGTAATTATCCCAACACCCAACACACGGTGACCCACATAACTAACGCTCCATCGCTTTGACCAGCGTTCTCAGCAAGACCATGGAAAGAATAATAAACGCGCACCTTGTCGACTACCTTGATTTGCATGCAGGCCTGAACAGCATCCAGTGTGGCGGTCGCAAGCGCCACTCCACGACGGACCACCTTGTAAGACTGGAATCTGACATTAGACAGGCATTTGTCCGAAGGGAACACGTGGTTGCCATATTTTCGACGGGGAAAAAGCATAAGATAATACCTGAAAATATGGCATCATAAAGGACCTCCACCGCAAAGAGCTGAGAGGCCACTTACCACGTTACATACACCATTTTTTGCAGAACCGCCCCTCCAGGGTTAAGGTCGGCGACACCCTGTAGCCAACCTATCCGCAAGAAATGGGCGTCCCCTAAGGAAGCGTCCTCAGTGTCACTCTTTTTATTCTCAAAATCGACCAGATAGCAGACATTCTCCCGCGCGACAGAAGATTACTTCCATCACTATACGTGGGTGACTTACAAATAAGCTACAAGCACCCAAGCCTCTCAACAATTCAACAGGAACTCCAGAAATGTCTAAGCCTAGTCGGGAACTGGGCCTTTTTAAACGGATTCCGATTCTTGCCTTCCAAATCGAAACGCTTGCACTTTACTCTTGTGGCCGGCTTACACCTAAAACCAGCCCCAACGCTGAACAACACTCCGCTAGTAGACGAGAAATCAATAAAATTCATCAGTCTTGTGTGGGACTCTGAACTCACATGGCGACCCCATATTACAGCCCCGGAGACTCGCTGCAAAAAGGCAACCGGACTTATCCTCTTTGTAACATCCTTGAAATTCGGAGCCGATATTCACACCGGCATTACGTTATTCAGAACAATAATACACTCGTGCATTGACCGTGGAGCAATTTTTTACGGTTCAGCAGCCAAAACCACCCTTGAACCTCTCTCCATCTTCGTAAATAACGCCCTGCGTATAACAACCGGTGCGTTCCGTTCCATACCCATCGAATCCCTGAACGTGCTTGGTAACGAGCTTCCTCTTCCGCGCCGTAGAGACAAACTCTCACTACAGTACTATTTCAAGACAAGGAGCTACATCAATAGCCCAGCACTCAGTGACGTCACCAATATTCTTGATAAACGCCTCTTTGCGGCTAAGAACATATGCCCACCATTTTCTCTACGTGTGGACAACTTACTGAACTAGCTGAACATCAGTCGCAAAACAATCAAGCCTTCATTCTCCTATCCAATTCTTCAAATCAACACACCAACGTTGATGATCGGCCCACCACTGGTCAACCTAGATTTGCAAACGTACCCCTAAGCTACAAACCCAACCAACACGTACCGCCAAGAATTCTCACGACTACTTGAAGAACAGTACTCTGAGCACCGCCATATATACACTGACGGCTCCAAAACATCGGACAGAGTGGGAGCTGCCGCCGTAGGCGACGGGACCTTGCGTTCGGTCACTTTACTATAGGAGGCCTCTGTATTTTCTGCAGAGCTGCACGCACTCTAATTGGCCCCCTCAATTACAAAAAGTGACTGCCTCCCCAAATATGTTCTATTTTCAGACAGTCTGAGTGTTCTCACCCAGCTGAAAACTCTGCACTTTCATCACCCTGTCCTCAGAAAAATGCAACACGGCCTATTCACGAAGTCCGAGGCGGTCGAGTTCTGCTGGATCCTTGGACACGCGGGAATAAGAAGAAATGAGCGCGCAGATTCCCTCGCTAAACGGGTGTCTACCCAGCACGAACAATTGATCTCCATACATTACCGAGACTGGTTCCCAGTCATCAACTCGCATATAACATCACGATGAAACGACTCTTGACAACATAGGACCGGACGCAACACCATGCCCGTTGCTACCAAGTGGCAATCAGTGTGAAGAACTTACTTATGGATTGTGATGCACTCGCAGCAGCCCGACGAGCCTGCTTGAGCTAAAGTTATGCAACCTACAACGCCTGCTCACAGAAACAGAGCACCGTAAATAAACGATCGCTTTCGGAAAACACACCGGACTATATGAAGCCGTGTGAAAGTAACGAAGTTTGAATCATCTCTGATCCAGAACTCGCTGTCCTCACTGCGTAATAATTGTGAACTTCAACTTAACTTCGTGCACGAAGCTGTGCAGAATCAACAGATCATAGTGCCCTACGGGGAAGCACTCAGTGACTACACGTTGGAGCTCCGGTGGAAAACCGAAGAAACTTCTACTACTACTCCGCTCAACGAAGATAGTGTTGAAGTAAATGAGTGCCGATTTAGGTATAAAGAAATTTATCCTTTGCAAAACTCACTACATAAGAAGCATCTTGCTTGCGCAACCTATAATATTGTGACACCGACGCTGCGTCAAAGAAGAGTTAATATGTAT
>SDVV010020284.1:0-13351 GCA_016164225.1 Gammarus roeselii
TATCTATTACCTAGACAAATATGTTTTCATATCGCACCAAAGTGGCTCATACACAATGCCTACAGCCTATATGATGTTATGGTAATGACTTCATTTATTTATTATTCAACTATAATGCCCACATTATTATCACACATTTTTGTGTATGTGAATCCTAATTCACTTTTCATTGTATAACCCTAATTAGGCATTCATAATAGTCATCTTCAGATTCAGATATGAATGAGAATCAAATCATTCCCACATAATATATTTCTTTCTAAGTCTTTTTGGACATTAAGTCCTCAATTATTCATTATTGAAAAACCCTAAAGTGGGATATACATATTTTTTTGGAGATTTCCTGTGTCCACCCATTCTGTCTGACTGTATTGAGGTAGACAGAATGAGGTGCAGCCCCATTTCTTCATAAGGGTAACCCTTTTCTGTTGGGTCCGGAATTATTACATGTGTCCAACATTCAAAAAAGTCACTCGACTTCAGCACGAACCTCAGGAAGACGGTCACGGAAGGAATCCCAGGATCTCCTTATATTTCCGTGCTGAAAATTACATAACTTCTATTTGCCTTCTGAAAACTTCATCAGGATCCCACTCACAGATAAGTGGGGGCAATAAACCTGGCCAAAGATATTCTGTTTTGCTTCATTTCACAGCCTGATAATATTTATAGGTGCGGTCAAATTTTAAACGCCAATTCACCTTCGGATTTTTTTTATGCAGTTTGAGTCAGCTGTGTTGGGCCCCAATAAAGGAAATTGATCAGGTGGTGAACACGGTAATGAATTTCATCATTGTTTTTACGCACCGTGAAAAAGCAAGGGCACTTATCAATTCAATTCCGTTTTATTAAAGTTTGCTGTAACTACAACATACACCAAATTTGTGATATATATTCAAATTTACGATTTCAATTATTTGCTAACTGGTAATACAAATCATTTGCTAAAAACACACAGGTGAATTGCAGCTCTCCTTCCACCTCATGGATCAAACACATTGCTAATCCCACTGTTGTTAGATGCAACCATTCCATGTCACTTCCTACCCGATTTTGCAGGCACGGAACACCGCGCTTTAGAGGACATTTTGATAATATTGTGAATGCAGACTCCTCGACGTTCTGACTCGCGAGGTTAGAACGATTGATCAAAACTCTGAGGATATGGAACTCCTGGACGGATTCTATGCTGAGCTTGATGCCCTTCTGACAAATATTCCTGATAGGCTTCTCAGAGTGAATGAGGGTGTTGATAAAGTAAGACTGAAAGACTTGTATTGCTGCTCGTATGGCAGTGTACACTAAAACCAAACAAAAATAGGATTCGAAGTTGAAATGAACGAGAAGGGGACGATGTATGCTGTACGGTACGACGTGTTTGAATTAAATGTTACCGGAAAGCCTTAGGCCTGTCAGCAAGCGGTACTAATGAGGTTAACAAAGTGTCGATTTTGTAGTGAACTTGCATTCTTGACACAAACGAGCAGCCGTTTGGTGCGCAGGCACTCTGAATAAATTTGCGAGGGGATGAAGGTAATCATTTCTTGAAATAAATATGGTCATTTAATCCAATTTAGGTAGCTCTTCCATTCGGGGAGGCCGGCGTTACTGGGGAGCCAAACATTGATAATATTTGGGGGAGCTCCTCCAGGATTTTGCGAATTCTGTTGACACGGACAAGAATAGAGGTTGAGTTCCTAACGCCCATGTAAGTGTTCTCTGTGGTAGAGGTAGGAACATTGCCAAAGGCCTCACAAAAGCAAAGCCGTTGGAAGGATAACATCCCTGGTGAAGTGTATAAGTACGACTTCCACATTCTGATTGCAATGCTTGCTCTTCTCCTCTCTGTCAGCATACCTGTCCCGAAACCACAAAAAATGCAATGCATGTAATTGTGATTCCTCTTCGGAATGTAAAATGAAGGAACCTTCAGGCATAAATAATGATCGCCTCATTGCTGTTGCCCCTCAATATCCAGGATTTTCAAGCATGTTATTATTGCAAGATTGAACATTCCGTTAGGATTAGAAGAGGGCCATGGAACTGAAATGGCGAAATTCGCATTGAAACAAACTGTTGAATACTACAGATCACCTTTTTTCCTCTGCTTTCTAGACGCAAAGAAAGTTTTTACCTGAATAAATAATTTGATCTTGTTTAGAAAGTCAATTGAGAGATGAGTGCTTCCTTGTAATGTGCCATAGGTCGTATTTACAATCAGAGATTGTTTTTTTTGCGGTGGGGTAGTTCGAAATAGGCTACTTACACTTTAGTAGTCAAGAAGGTCAGTTTTCGCCATCATTCTAAAATGTGTACACCGATGCGTTGAATATCCTTCCAAGTAGAGAAAACCAAGGTTGCCATGTAGCCAATTGCTTCGGTCACAATCTTAGTTACGCAGAGAATATGGTTGTGTAGCACCGACTTTGAACACTGTAAGAATTTCTTGATATTTGTAGTCATTTTGTTGAGCCCTATGATGATGTATGAAACACAACAAAACTGGATGTATCCGAATTAGACCGAAGGGTACTAATTACTGTATCTCGGCTGAAATAAAACTGAGCGGTGTCACACGTTGTTGCGTAGATGAATTTCAACAACTTGGGAACACCATCACTGCAGATTGCAATCACAACGAGGATGTTGCACGACAAATGCAGTTGCACCAAAAGAATTTCAAACCCAGCTCTTCAAATAATGTTGTTGCGCAATTTATTGTAATGAACCATCTATAGAACAAAAAAAACAATATATATGAAAAATTAACTGTGAGTTTTAAGGATATCTTTAGAAGACTGATGCAGGTTCAACACTCGACGTCAGCGAGCAGCTTTCTGCTGAAAACCAGTCAGATCACAACAAGGTAGCTTTTTGCATAGCAGCACACATCCTATAGGCTCGAGTTATGCGTTCTTCAAATGAAATGCTTATTGCAGCCTCTGCTCTGGCGATGCGCTCACTTCCTCGTCATTGTTAAAACAGTGGAGAGAATTGCTGTACACATAAGCAGGATAAATTTGAAGAAAAAATTTGCTAGTGCTCCTGCGCTGTAACTTTGTAACTGTTTCCACTGGTGGTGTAAGTTCTGTACATTATTGAAGCTAAAGGTTCAGGAAAATGTCTGAAATTTAACTACTCTGCCGATGATTGTTGTAATAAAATCTTTATCATTATTATTGTTACTAACCGTACTATCTCACGATGACAATTTGTCGGTCATTCATTTCGATTGAAATGATTTGTCATTGCCACGATATAGAGACTGTAAGGTTGCCTAGCTACTGGACCAATTTAAGAAGCTTCTGCACATCACGATAAACTACGTTAGTTGGGACCTTGGCAATTCAAATTATACCGGTCCGTGAAAGTTAACTATCAATACAATTTATTCCAATAATCATTATTGTTAAATTCCTTGAAACTTCATTTATTTTGAAATTGTATGTTATTCGATTGCTATGTTTTCTACCTATTGAAGTCTAAGGACGTCTCAAAAAGACACAATAACTCAGTATTTAGCAGCCGGTTAGATTACTAGTCTATGAATCTTGGCGCCACCAGGCCCCAACTTCCGTCACTAGGAGCAGGAGGTGAGTTGGGTCTAACGGTGAAGAGGCCAAAATTTACATACTAGACAGGTTGCCTAGTCCGCCGTTCTGCGCATCTCCCCATTACACTCAACTCGCCTCTCGCTGGTTATGACGTCAGTTGGGACCCGGTGGCGCCAAAATTTGCAGAATAGTAGTCTATAAGCCTTGGCTGTTGCTGGCGCGTTAGGTAAATAGTTCATTAATGAAGATGACATGCTTTTTTGTAATAGACATAATACTTGGTAAACAATGTAACGTTTCAAGATTTATTCTTCGATTGGGAAATATATGTGTAAGCTATCACATTATGAATTGCTTAATTTACATCAAATTGGCAATCTGTATTGCATAAAGCAAGACCTCGATAGGAAGACTCGTGTCATATTGTAATTGTTTTTGTAATAATTGGCAAATAAAATGTCATGTTCATAGACGAATAACCTTGGAAATGGTATTCATGATCTAAAATACAAAACGGATGTTTACGATTTGATTCACCGAACAAAAGGATCATAGTAAATATGTTAAATAATTTTTATACTCAACAAAAAAAATGCCCGGGAAACGATACAATACTTATTTTTTACAATGTTTTTTATTTCGAGCAACCGGTAATTACATCAGAAATTGAGATGACGGTGTAGGCAAGTACCCGCGAAAACTCATGGAAGGAATTTGTTGTTCAAATAAGTCACTATGAAGGGGATACTGAGGTAAAACTGGGAGCCCAGCGTTCGCGCTAAAATTATTTCCGCACACGCGCACTATCGCCACTTCACATCACCTCACTGTCATGGCCGGACACTGTCATAACCGCTAAAAATCTTTCATCACACGTGTTTTCTACCCAAACGATGTTACAGCCCACACACATTTTCCGCCACTTCAAAATCTGCCACTGTCTTTACACCTAAACAGGCGTACCAACCTACTGGATATCACTTCAATGAAACTTCAATAAAAAAGCTAAAAAACGGCATTTCGTACCCTAGAAAAATACGTATGTTTGGCCCGCGGGTTAGAAATACGTACCTCCGCCCCGCAGAATGTCACTGGCAGATATGACAGTGGCTGGCGTGACTGAGGAACGCTATGAATGTTCGCTGTTAAAAAATGGTATCGTAGGTAGGTAGTTGGAACAACTTGTGGCTGATAAGGCAGTTGGCGGAAATGAAAGGGACTGATCTGACGTTAGCTATAAAAAAAATTAGCGACCCGTAAAACTTTGTATTAACAAAGATTTCAATCGCACGTTTATGAGGTGTGTCTTGACAACTGTACGTAGACGAATATATAATAATAATAAAATTAAATTAAAGAAATGGGATTTCAAGTTGTCGGACAGTAGTTTTTTTGAATAAGTTGCCTTTTGTAAAGTTTACGGAATAATGAATCAATAATCGGGATGCACTAGAACCCGTGAAAACTCACAGGAGATGTGTTTTTCAAAGAAAACCTAATTTACGGGGACACTGATGTAACGCTTTGCATTAGCCGGCGGGTGATAGTGACTGCAATATTGTACATTTCCGTGACATTTCTGAACTACAATAGGTAGAAAGAATTAGCATTCCCATAACATTAATTACATAAATCGCAATTTCAAGATATCAAATCATAATGATTTCTGGCATAAAATAAAAGTGCTAGTTAACTTTTGTAGATTGAATTGCCAAGGTCCCAACTGACGTAGTTCATCGTGATGCGCAGAAGCCTTTTCAATTGGTCCAATAGCTCCCAGTCAGTTTTTTGCAGTTTGGGCATTCGCAAGGCACAGGATATCGCTTTGGCGCAGTCTAACAAGCTTCCGGATACTGAGTTGGCATGGAAGGCTGGGCATGGTGAGGAAGCGATTGCAGCAGAGGGTGACTGTTGCGCCATCCAGAAATTTTGGGACAGTGAAGGAGTAAGGATAACTTTGGAAGATCTGTTACTCGAGGTGCAGGACCCTAAACTAAAGCTCGTCTCCTGGCGGCTTCTTGTCACTATAGCGGTTCCTGGCTAGAAGTAATTTCTGCCGCTCCGCTTGGTACTTTACTGGACTCTGACTTGCTCCGCATTGCTCTTGCGCTCAGAGTCGGTGCACCGGTGTGTTATCCGCTGCTCTGCCGCTGCGGTCAGCGTATGGACGAATCAGGCACTCAACGCGCTCTCCTGCCTTTATATCGGGGGGCGACATCCCAGACATTTGGCTCCGAATGACATAAATGAACGAGCTCTACGCAAAGTTGGCCTTGGTACGATCCGTGAGCCCGGTATAAATTGAGGTGACGGCAAACGACCTGTCGGCATTTCAGTCTATCCCTTCTCTAGAGGGGAAAACCATTGTTGGGGTTGTACCTGCGCAGACACTTTTGCAACAAGTGACTTGTCTGGCACTTCTAGGGAGTCTGGTAGGGCTGTTAATGCTGCAGAGAACAAAGAAAGGCATAAGTACCAATCTCTTCGTAACCGTTACATTTTCGAGCATAGCTATAGAGATGACCGGCGTTTTAGGTACTCCAGCAATCTCCTAATCCGCGACATCGACCGACGGTCATCTGCTGCCTCCGGGAACCCTCGCGATACGTTCTGGCTTAAGCAGAGGCTGGGACTTGCTGAGCAACGTGGCAAGGCTTTGAGAATTCAATTAGCTTATAAGTCTATTAACTCGGGTAGTTATAGATTGGATCATTGTTAAGTTAGAGGGGGTAGGCCGTTACTCCAGCATGACTAAAGGCGGCAGTAGTATGGTTGGATGCCACAACCTCTGGCGAGCGTTGGGGCCAGGGGTCTCCCTATTTTGGGGGCCTTATGGAATAAATGGTGGAGGCATCTTTCTGGGGCCTTCGGGCCCTATAAAATGAAAAAAATCTTGTCTCTAAATCCTGGACGAGGCAACCTGTCTAGTATATAAATCTTGGTCGCTGCTACCACTAAAATACATTCCTGCTAACACCCAGAGATGGGGTGAACTGAGTATCCAGGAACATCTCCAGAATATTTGGTCTCCAACTCGCATTATGGACTCAGCATCGCATTATGGACACAGCATCGCATTATGGACACAGCATCGCATTATGGACACAGCATCTCAATGTGAACACAGCATCACATTATGGACACAGCATCGCATTATAGACACAGCATCGCAATATGGACACAGCATCGCAATATGAACACAGCATCGCAATATGGACGCAGCATCGCATTATGGACACAGCATCGCAATATGGACACAGCATCGCATTATGGACACAGCATCGCAATATGGACACAGCATCGCATTATGGACACAGCATCGCATTATGGACACAGCATCGCAATGTGAGCACAGCATCGCATTATGGATACAGCATCGCATTATGGACACAGCATCGCAATATGGACACAGCATCGCAATATGGACACAGCATCACAATATGGACACAGCATCGCATTATGAACACAGCATCGCATTATGGACACAGCATCGCAATATGGACACAGCATCGCATTATGGACACAGCATCTCAATGTGAACGCAGCATCGCATTATGGACACAGCATCGCATTATGGACACAGCAACTCAATGTGAACACAGCATCGCATTATGGACACAGCATCGCATTATGGACACAGCATCGCATTACGGACACAGCATCTCAATGTGAACACAGCATCGCATTATGAACACAGCATCGCATTATGGACACAGCATCGCATTATGGACACAGCATCGCGTTATGGACACAGCATTGCATTGTGGACACAGCATCGCATTATGGACACAGCATCTCAATGTGAACACAGCATCGCAATATGGACACAGCATCGCATTATGGACACAGCATCGCAATATGGACACAGCAACGCAATATGGACACAGCATCGCAATATGGACACAGCATCGCAACATGGACAGAGCATCGCAATATGGACACAGCATCGCAATATGGACACAGCATCGCAATATGGACACAGCATCGCAACATGGACAGAGCATCGCATTATGGACACAGCATCGCATTATGGACACAGCATCGCAATATGGACACAGCATCGCAACATGGACACAGCATCGCAACATGGACAGAGCATCGCATTATGGACACAGCATCGCATTATGGACACAGCATCGCATTATGGCCACAGCATCGCAATATGGACAGAGCATCGCATTATGGACACAGCATCGCATTATGAACACAGCATCGCATTATGGACACAGCATCGAATTATGGACACAGCATCGCATTATGGACACAGCATCGCAATATGGACACAGCATCGCATTATGGACACAACATCGCATTATGGACATGGCATCGCATTATAGACATGGCATCGCATTATGGTCATGGCATCGCATTATAGACATGGCATCGCATTATGACCATGGCATCGAATTATAAGATTGCACTGGCGTCGCAAACTAAAACATAACATGAATTTTCAACTCGTTTATTCCACATTAGAAGAGCACTCCTTTAGGAACGCTTGATTGTGTTTACGTTCCACATTATCTCAATAATTTGTGAGATTGATGGATGGATATTATTAGCTTTCAGCTTTGCCATGCATGGCAGCAAATTATCGATGATATGATCAAGTTGTTGATGTTACGTGCCTTCCATCTCATCAAACCAATTTAGTGATGTTATTTGTGTTGCACCTCATTGCAACAATATATATTGATGTAATTTGTTTTCCATCTCATCACAACAATTTATTAAAGCTCTATGTGTTCCACCACATCGCAATAATTTATCGATGTTATTTGTGTTCCACTTCATCATAACAATTTATTTAAGTTAAACGTATTTATTTTCATCTGACCAGCATCAAATAGCATGATATTCTTCTTGAAGGCGTCCACATCCGTCTGCTTATTAGTTGATAATCCTGAACATGATTCCTTTCATGTTTTCATCAAAGTATCCCCTGAAACAAAAAATACATATAAATATACGAAAGCACACAAAACCAAGACCTTACGGAAAGATAATTTTTTTAAAAATACACTAGTTTCCCGTACGAATCACATGGTCAACCTTTGATCGTGTTCAGTCGTCATGGGCGCTAGAGGCGATCTCACGCACTGGATGGCGTTAGAGGCGATTTCACGCATTTGATGGGTAACTGAAGTAACAGCTTGTATGGTTCTCTCTGACGACTTCTGATATGCACTGTAGTAGTGACCTGTTGCCCTGATACTCCACTCCAAATATGAATGTAACGACGCTTGTAGAAATGGCATTCAACACCTGACTGCATTGGTGTTGTAAAGCGATCAGGGGTACGGGAGCGTCACCCAATATTTTTTGTAATTGCACATTTAGTATTTAATCTAGTCTAATCCTAAGTGAAAGCTGGCCACTTATATGAAAAATATAATAACGTCCATTTCTAAAATTTATATGTTTTCTCACAACTAATGCGGAAGATCTTCTTATCTGCTTGGAACTAAATAAAAGCATCCGTCTTTGGCCCGCGTGAAATAACCTCAGCACAAAAAACTCAGAGCGACATTATTCCCGAACCATAAATCATAGACATTTATATCCTTTAATCTTAAATTCGACTTCAAACGTTTTTTACACTGAATGACCTCTAGATAAACAGGCGTCCTCCTCCACAGAGTGCCACACAAACATATGGAACGACTTATATACATAGAAGAGAGGTTTTCTATTCAAGAACGCACGATTGACAGCAGATCCTCCTCAGCCTACGCCAGTACTACTTTCTCGCACAGCTACTCCCACAGCCACTTAAGGGCAAGTACTGCTGTCTCCCATACCTACGTGATCGTCAGTACCACTTTCTCCTACAGCCACGTGAGAGCAAGTACCACTGTCTCCCACACCTACGTGATCGTCAGTACCACTTTCTCCCACAGCTGCGAGGGCGCTAGGTTCAATTTTCCCACCGCTAAGCACCGTTGTCGGACGCATTTTTTGGATACACTGGGACCGGTTCAGTTGCCAGTTGAAGGCAGCAACAACACAAGGTGAGACATCGTTGGAAGTTCTGTCACCTCTTACAGCCACCAAACACCGGATACCAACTTGCAAACTCAAATAGACTGGTTGGCGTTCGCCTACCTTGAGCATTCGTGTCTATCCAGTCACTCTGCGTTTACCGTACCTCAATAAATAAATGTATCCATGTTCATATTACAATTATTCATTAATTTGTATCAATATATTAGATGATTTATACGGGGAGATCGTGGCGTTCAAATATCCATAAATTGCTTATCAATGTAGGACGAGTTTTCACAGGGCTGAAGCCGCACCTACACGAGGACGTATGATCAACATACCCTGTTGTACACGCACGAGGGTAGGAGGACAGGTCAGCGTCTGACAAACAGAAAATCAGAAAAGAGTTTGCCTTAAGCCGTACTCACACGATGCAAAAGGACAGATCAGCGTCTGACAAACAGAAAATCAGAAAAGAGTTTGCCTTAAGCCGTACTCACACGAGTGTAGAAGGACAGATCAGCGTCTGACAAACAGATAATCAGCAGGGAGTTTGCCCTAAGCCGTACTCACACGATGTAAAAGGACCGGTCGGCGTTTGTTATTTTCAAGTCTTCCATCTTCGCGAGCATCTTCTGGACGTAATGGTCAATACGTTTATCGTTTGCTTGGCCCCAGAACTCCCTGAAATGTGATTAAAATTATGTAGAGTGTGTAAAGTATTTATATTTTTTATTCTAAGTGATATAATGATTTTTTTAAATCTGAAAATGCACTTCAAGAAAGTTGAATCATATAAACAATTATTTTCCTGACGTAATTAAGCACTGAATATCCAAAAATGAATAAAACTGGTCATCCCCAGGAACTAATTTGGCCTAATTTCTTGAAAGATATCATTATCTTAATTCCATGAAACTTTTCTGAGCTGGTCCTTCACCTAGACTACTTCAGTTCATTATATAAATTTTAACTTCCGCAGTACAGCTAAATAAAAAGGTTCTTGCCCCGTCTTATGATTTTAATTTTTATAATCTTACATCTAGCTTGGATTAGGCATCATCTCGAAGCTCTGGTCTCTTAGAGCCCACTGATACGGAAGACAGTTGGTGCCTGCGAGGACAACGTTCTGCGACCAATTGGCTGTCTGTTTAGAACAGCCAATCAGGGACTGCCTCGTGAAAAGATCTGTTCATTGTAGGTACCAACTGTCTCCCGTGTGAAAGGGCTCCTACTTCCTAATTTCGTGCGCAATGCAGTTGACGGGTGCACGATACACCCGTTAAGAAATAACTGTAACCAGTATCCAGTTGACGTCATCACTTTAGCAGCAGCCCTAAGTTGGCGGAGGTACAGAAGTGAAATAAAATTATTTAAAAGAGATTTCAAATGATTACTCTTTGTTCTGTGTATAAATTTAAACAAAATTTGATTACTGAAACTCACTAATAATCTTTTTTTTATATAACACTAAACCAAAAATCCATAACATGTTAAAAGTTGCTCTAGAGTAAGAAAGTTTCACTACTTCGTTTTATAGGTTAATATTTGTGTTAAATAATCTGTTTTGACTTTTTCAGAAAGCGCTCTGTAGAAGAAAATGATTGCAAATTGTTCTAAGTAACATGATTTTCTTGACCCGTCGCACCAAAACAAAATTTCCACGCAGACGCGTTCAAGGTCAACAGCTGAATGCGACCGCTGATCCAAGTAAATTTAACGATCACGTGAATTTTAAAAATGTTGCATTGTTAGGAAGCTAAACTATTGTATACCAACAATCCCTTGTTCTACGAAAATAGACCAGCTCGGAGAGTAGACGCTGTGTAGTAGTAGTAGTAGTAGTACTAGAACGCGTTCACACAAGCAGAATGGTAAATAAACTTCTTCAAAACGCGTCATTCGTGCGCATTTCTTCAGATGTTAATTATTATTACGTTTCAAATGACTGCCACGTTATCAAATCAAATGGACCTTATTCCACTGATATAAATTACTAACAGAATTTCGATGACGCAAAATCTGGTGCACCTTTAAGTTCGACGTTAAAAATGATTGTTTGTTGCTCTGATATAGACTTACCAAAAAACAAATACTCTACTCTGAGTACCATTTCTCTCTCTTATGCGATCACTTTGATTTATCTATGCGAGGTAATTCACTACTGTACGCTGAGTATCCTTTTTCGTTCATATCCTACCACAATGACCTATCTTTGCAAGGTAATTCGGAAAAAGAATAGGTCGTGAAGTAGGGTTCTCAAAAAGGAGCACCAGCTCAGTGGTCCGTAGGACCAGCTCAGTGGCAGAGTGGGTAGCGTGTCGGCCTCCCTTCACAGTAGACTTCTATTTGAAGCTGAATGTTGTAGGTTCGATGCTACCTGACCCCGAGTCAGGCATTATGGCTGGTCCCTCAAATAGACAAAGACCAGCCCATAAACACCATGAGAGAAAAAACAAAAATACAAGCGCAAGCTGGCAAGGAAGAGTAGCCATCTATTATGTTGCTAAGGAGAGTGATACTCACATCCTAGACTGTTTGTTAGAAATGCTCTTCCTTACCAAATCCCTCTACGTTTTGTGAGAGAGTTAGGGGACGAATGCAAGGACCTTTTGCCGTCGTCACCGAAATCCGTGAATACGACGTAAGCGTGTAGTAAACGTGCTGTAAACGTGTTGTAAGCGTGTAGTAAGCGTGCTGTAAACGTGTTGCAATCGTGTAGTGAACGTGCTGTAAACGTGTTGTAAGCGTGTAGTAAGCGTGCTGTAAACGTGTTGTAAGCGTGTAGTAAACGTGCTGTAAACGTGTTGTAAGCGTGTAGTAAACGTGCTGTAAACGTGTTGTAAGCGTGTAGTAAACGTGCTGTAAACGTGTTGTAAGCGTGTAGTTAGGGTGCTGTAAACGTGTTGTAAGCGTGTAGTAGTCGTGTTGTACGCGTGTAGTAAGCGCTTTGCAAGCGTGTAGTAAGCATGCTGTAAACGTGTTATAAGCGTGTATTGAGCGTGTAGTAAGTGTGATGTAGGCGTGTTGTAGCTTGTTGTAAGCGTGTAGTTAGCGTGCTGTATTCGTGTTGTAAGCGTGTAGTAAACGTGTTGTAGAAAGTGTAGTAAGCGAGCTGTAAATATTTTGGAAGTGTGTTGTAAGGACTTAAAGATTTAAATAATTTTTCAGGGGTTAAAGGATTTAAAAAAAAATGAGGTATGTTGACAAAATAACATAAATATCAGAATACACAGATGATACGTACCAGCTCGTCGTCAGCGTGAGCTGTTTTGAAGACAACATTTGCGACTTAAACGAATTTATTATTGACCTAAAACTAAGGTTGAGGAGTAAGGACCAACCGATGGTCATTGTTGGAGGACATCCTCTATTCTCTAATTTTTAATATGTCGAGCCAGATAAATCGTTA
Source organism: Gammarus roeselii (assembly GCA_016164225.1). Classification (NCBI taxonomy): domain Eukaryota; kingdom Metazoa; phylum Arthropoda; class Malacostraca; order Amphipoda; family Gammaridae; genus Gammarus; species Gammarus roeselii. The sequence goes on from SDVV010020284.1 coordinate 12,952, forward strand.
CATTGGACCTTTGATTTTAATAGTAATAAGCAAAGTAAGTATGATCATCGACGTTTTCTTTCTCATGACTATTTACTGTTTCAACTGACATTCACCAAAAAACCTGAGAGTAGAAAATGTCAGTCAAGAAGTTGTCTGTTACATTACTCAATGTAGGGTTGTGAGCGTGTAGTCAGCGTGCTGCAAGCGTGTAATAAGCGTGTTGTGAGCGTGTAATCAGCGTGCTGCAAGCGTGTAATAAGCGTGTTGTAAGTGCTAGGTCAGCGTGCTGTAAGCGTGTAGTCAGCATGCTGCAAGCATGTAATAAGCGTGTTGTAAGCGTTAGGTCAGCGTGCTGTAAGCGTGTAGTCAGCGTGCTGCAAGCGTGTAATAAGCGTGTTGTAAGCGTTAGGCCAGCGTG
>SDVV010020285.1:0-13351 GCA_016164225.1 Gammarus roeselii
ATACTTATCAAAACGGGCATAAAATTTAGAGATGTTGTCGAGTTTACCTTCTTAAACTGATGTTGCCATAGGTTTTGTTCCTGTCATAAACCTCCTTAAAGAGGAGAGAAGAGGAGCGGGGGCAGAATGCGGGGTTAGGGGGTTCTGTAGGGGGGTGGGAGTGTTCGGTTGCCATGCGCCCAAACCAAATTAGCGCGGGCCCGCATTTTATGACTCACTTAAATCATGCATTCATTTTTCATCCATTATGAGTCTCACCGCGGCGAGTTCCTACCATTCATGTGAGTCCCGTGACCTCAACTAATACAGCCACGCCCTCATGCGGAGAGACGAGAGTAGACCCCATATTGCCATGCCTCGTAGGTACGAGAGACGAGAGCAGACTCCATATTGCCTTGCCTCATAGGGACGAGGGACGAAAGCAGACTCCATATTGCCTTGCCTCATAGGGACGAGAGACGAGAGTAGACCCCATATTTCCTTGCCTCGTAGGTACGAAAGACAAGATGAGACCCCATATTGCCTTGCCTCGTAGGTACGAGAGACGAGAGTAGACCCCATATTGCTTTTTTTGCCTCGTAGGTACGAGAGACGAGATTAGGCCGTACATTGCCTTGCCTCGTAGGTACGAGAGCCGATATTAGACCCTATATAGCTTTGCCTGGTAGGTACGAGAGACCATATGAGACATTATATTGCCTTGCCTCGTGGGTACGAGAGACGAGAGTAGACCCCATATTGCCTTGCCTCTTTGGTACAAGAGACGAGAGCAGACTCCATATTGCCTTGCCTCATACGGACGAGGGACGAAAGCAGACCCCATATTGCCTTGCCTCATGGGGACGAGAATAGACGCCATATTGCCTTGCCTCGTAGGTACGAGAGACGAGATGAGACCCCATATTGCCTTGCCTCGTAGGTACGAGAGACGAGAGTAGATCCCATATTGCCTTGCCTTGTAGGTACGAGAGACGAGATGAGACCCCATATTGCCTTGCCTCGTATGGACGAGAGACGAGAGTAGACCCCATATTGCTTCGCCTCGTAGGTACGAGAGACAAGATTAGGCCGTACATTGCCTTGCCTCGTAGGTAAGAGAGACGATATTAGACCCTGTATTGCATTGCCTTGAAGGTACGAGAGACCATATGAGACATTATATTGCCTTGCCTCGTGGGTACGAGAGACGAGAGTAGACCCCATATTGCCTTGCCTCTTAGGTACGAGAGACGAGTTTAGATAATACATTGCCTTGCCACGTTGGTAAGAAATGACAAATACATCTGAATAATTAATTAGTCAGTCAATTTGAAAACTCCCATAAAACCAATCAATGCATCGTAGTGTTCAAAGCAACATAAAATCTATCAAAATTTCACAAAATATCTCAAAACTTATTAAAATATTGGAACAAATATAGTCTGTTCCAATCATTTCTGTATTTATTGTAATCATGTGGACAGGCAGGGATTTTTTATTCCAGTCAGAATCATCAATCAATAATTTTTGAACGAGTAAATCAATCAGTAAGAACACGTAAAATACAATCTATTGATGTGAAACAGGGAAATACTGTGAGAAGAAATGAAGTGATTTGGCTTTTGAGTTCCATTATTTAGCTGTACAGAAACGATACCTGGTATTATTGGTCAAATAAAGGTTTTACGTGTAACCAATTAGGACGATGATAGTTCGTCAATTGTTGATTCTCCGATCATGCAACCGCTCTGACGTAAGGGAAACCCGACCATAGCATCAAGTCCCATGCCGCGTATATGGCAAAAAATAATTTTGATAATTTTACAATCTACCAGTGTCATGGCATGTCATGGCATGTCATGTCATGGCATGGCATGTCATGGCAATGTCATGGCATGTGCATAATTTGTACTGTACTCCAAAATCAAAACCATTTTTTGAAAATTTAATGGGAAGAAGAAACGATTAATTGCCCAACGGAGATGGCCGGGAAATATTCAAGTATAATACAAAAATTTGAAACTGCATATCAATTATTTTTTTGTATACCATGTCTGGTTTAATAACATGGAAACAATTGGATACTGCAGGTCAGTTTGTATGCGTTGGTGGGCGGGGATTTGCGCTCACATTTAATATGTTATGGAATGAACTTAGTTCATGACAGAAGATGCTCACTTGTAAGTTTGGAGATGTCCTTCTCCGAAAGATTTTCAGCTTAGATACCATTTATTATATGTTTGAAAGACATCAATATGGCAGTCGCATGAAAGACATTCCAAAATACAACTCGGTCTGCAAATGAACAGTTTGCAGTGTGTGAAGTAAGAAGAGAGAGGGGCAGACAAAACCGAAGAAGAATGTAAGGGTTTCGTATAGACCAAAATCTAGTGATAGGTACGAATTATGCCCAGTGTATTTGGTCTCGAGATGACGACTCCTTTGGGGTCAGCTGGCCGTGTGATTTTCGACAAGAAGAAGTTGGAGAGAGAAGGGTGGTTTTCTTGGATAACAACAAACTTCACTAGGGTTACCACAGAAGTATTTCCAAATGAAGAGAAATATAGGGGAATATGATTTTGCTTAATAAATTGAATGAGATTTTTGAATTAGGCTCACAGTTGATCATATATAAATATTATTATTGAAACTGCAAGCACTGGTAAAATAAAGTTAGGTTTCGCAAACAAGATGTAAGCCTACACGATATTAGGTAAAGTGGTAAACAGGAAACACCATCAATTATTTGGACATGATTTCTACATCCGTGATGTAACAAATCTTTGTAAAGGGTCTGCAGTGTGCACATCATAGCAATAAAATAGTAGAAGAAACATACATTCTGTTAACACGTACGTGAGCGCATCCCTACCAAACTCCATAACATCAGGATATCTGATGGCAGCGAGAGGCAAAATGGTATCATTCGTGTCTAATTTAGAACAGTCACAATGTGATTACTCAAGTGTTCTTTCTCCATCTAAAAAATGTGTCGGAAAAGAATGGCTCTATGAATGAAATTATGCAGTATGTGATTTCAAACCTTCTGATCAACTCTATTTTCTGACAAATGAATTTATAACTGTCATATCGCTGCGAGAATTGCCCTTACCAATAACAGCGAAAATTTGTGAGTACCACGAATCCCACCTTTGTTTGATCCTTATATCCACTAATATTCTCGTTTATATTTATGACAGATAATAAACGCTATTTTCAATAGAGACTCGGGAATTCATTCTGCAGACATGCAGCCAAAATCTCGACTTTTTTCTTGTAAACTAGAGACACCTTTCGTTAGAACGGTTTTGAAGTTCGCATGACCTCAATAGCTATAATTTATTTTAAAAAGTTCGTCCCTTACCCCGTAAGCCGTCAACTCCTCACAAGTTCATTTGTTTCCGTCACCACAAGATGGCGCTCGTAAACATTTGTAAGTGGGAGGCAAGTGCAATGAACCATGATGATCTACGAGATGATATTCCTGTCCGCAAATATCAGGCACGTTTAGTGGATGACGAAAATTGCTCAAGAAGAATGTCGCTTTGCTAGCAGTGATGACCTCAGAGGTAAATGGATTTAGTATCCAAGCAGGAAAAAGGGGTGTTGTGACGAGATGAGGCCCGCGAAGGCAAGTGAGGGCTATGGACTCATGACTTTCAGGAGCTGCTCTCAATTAAATAAATTGAAGATCGTCAAGCCCTCAATCATTATATTCGAATCTGATTTCTTACGAGTTGACCAATATCAATTACTCCAATGTCATGGCAATGCTTACCTTAACTCTTACGCGTACCTTAACTCTATTTCAGTTATCGGCCAGCGCAGTTCCTTACACCATGTCTCAGCAGGATCTGTACCACATAACAGATGTTATTATACAACACATGTTATTTGTGGCGCATCGGATGGCTCTTCCGCTGACTCTTTTGGACGTTAGCCAACTGTCCATAACACAGAATGGGGTCCTTCACAAAGCGATGACTGCTGTTACTGGGAAGAAGAAGAGGATATCAGTTGCTGCTGTTATTGAGAGCGCGGTGGCTATAGTAACTTGCCGCAGTCGCCTACCCAGCGAGATGAGGGGATAGAGGGGGTGGGTTGCGCAGTTGGAGTCCCGCCAAGTGATGTTAAATTTTAAACCGATCATTTATCCATTTTTCTGGCTGTAGCCTTTGGACCGGTTCCCCTCCGGCTCTTTGGAATTCCTTGTTATCGGCATACTTTGTGACAATAATTCTGACATCGAACGCTGGCGAGGCGGCTGCGTCAGCAAGGATCAATTGTACGACAGCCTCATGTATGCCGGCGTTATCTGAAGCTACGTGATGGGGGGTATTTTAAAGACTTGTATTATAAATATCAGCCTGCAAACGTGCAGTTTGTAGTGGGTAATGAAGGAAGAGGACGATCGGAAGAGGCGTATATAACCATTGGCAAAGACCACGGTTATATCCAGGCTGATGTATAGCGACGTGTTAGAATTGAACCCATGTTCCGGAGGTTTCGAGATGAAAATTATACTAGTAAGTCACGGAATTTGCTTATACAGGTACAGATACAGACACTAGGCCGCATTCCCCAGAAAGGGGGGTGGGCGACGGCAAGGCGCACCTCATACCCTCATACGCACACACTCACACAACTTAGCCCTTTTGTGCTAAAGGGTAAGGCCGGTAACCCCTCAACGTTCACTCCGGGTCACGAGTGCAGTCCGAGGATCCGTTGTCAGAAGCGGGGCCCGACAGTTTCCGCTGGTTTACCCCCACTGCGTCATAATAGCCGGGGCCCCCCACCCATGCCCATCACGATAACGGGATGCCAAAAGCGGGAAAGCACATCAGAGCAGCGTCAAAATCAAACATTCACAACCATTCTCCACTCACGCCTGTTCATTGCACGCTCTCCCGCTACTTCCACATTCATGTCTCTCCTTCATGACGCCTGCTTCACACCATCCATCCACCCAAACTTCGGTCTACCTCTATACCTGCGACCACTCGCCTCTACATTCATCACCCTTTTTACCAACCTCCCTTCAGCCAGCCTCTCCATGTGCCCGAACCATCTCAGAACACGCGAATCCACTCTGTTCTCATACTTCTTCTCCGTCCCTGTTCTGATTCGAACCACGTCGTCGTTGATCCGGTCTCTCAGCGTCACTCCAGTCATGCTCCTCAAACATTTCATCTCGAAAACATTCAACGTTCTTCTCTCCTCTGCTCTCACCCCCCAAGTCTTAGTTCCGTAGAGCACAGTTGGAACAACAACACCCTCTCTTTGCTTCCATCTCCAACGTCCTACAGCTCATTACACTCGTCAACAAATACAAGCTAATAGAACTCGGGATTAAGACGGTGATATTGTACTGCGCTGATTATTGTCGAGGAAGTGAAAACTGCCCAATCTGTAAGGACGAACTAGAAACTACAAATAACCGTAGCTGTAACTGCCCTATCTGTAACTGCCCTATCTATACAAATAGAAACTGACTTATCGGTAAAGAAAAAGCATTTGGAACACACAAATACATCTCTAGTTTATATGCACAATTTAATCTGACATCATAGCTGGTACGTCAGTTCTGAATGATTGTTTTTTACCATCGGAAGCTATCGTATTTTAAAATAGGAATAATTGAACGTGATATAATTTTTTTTTTATTCATATCAAGTCATATGAGATGCTTAACGGGATAAAAATACGTTAAATCTTCTTCAACAAGTAGTGAAACCATTACCAATACGTTATTTAAATCGATCTGACGTGGACTTTTGTACTGTAAAAATCATGGTTTCTTCCCCGCTAATACTTCGGTCGTTGTATCCACCACAAAAATATAATATTTCTTCAGCGAATGACTTCACTCACGTCCAAACTCTTATCTGTCAAACCCATTAATTCATAAGAAAAATCCTCAACACTTAAGGATCCGATGCAAGACAGTGATGAAAAAGCAAATAACAAAAAAATTAACCAGGAAGACGTGCAAAAGTGTGTTTCCATTAAACTTTGACAAAAGTGTGGCACTCTCCGTTAGTGTTTGTTTCTTACCACAAATTAAAATCTGCTTTAAAAGGTGAACCTGCAATGTTCCCGAAAAATGTTGATATTTCATTTAAACCGCAAGGAAATGTAATAGCGACATCGCATGCGCAGGAACACTTTAGCAATATTGAAAATGTCTGAATGGTTCTCATTACATCCAACCTTGACTGATTCAGTCAAGAATAATGTATCAGAACTGGGCCTATCTTGAACCATATACCCCTGGTAATGAAGTACTCCTCGATTAGGGGGATGGAGCGAATACAGCTGTGGCGGGCTGCCAAACCTTATACAAGTCTTGATAAAGTATTCCACGATTAGGATTTCTCCTGCTGTTGTTCTGGAAGTATCGTGTCATTGGAGCGCCGTCTTTGAAATTTAGTCTTTTCTTGAAATTTTCACGACGGCATTGTAAATATGAGGCTGATATTTACATTTATCTCTTCCTCTGATATTAAATCCGTGCACGAATTTTCGTTTTAGTGCTTTGAAGAGGATATCTTCCCTTTTTCGAAAATGATCAATGTTATTTGTTATCAGGTAAAAATTGCTTGGAGACATGACATCCAATTTTTTTTCTAGGCTGAAAAAATTGCTCACGGAGCTGATGGCAAAATGCCCTGTAGTTTACTAAAATAACTCAATTATTCTTCGAGTTAAAGCAGTTACAAAATACACACTCTTTAACATACACTCAGTGCCTCAAAAAATTAATTCCCATCATTATTCGAAAGTATTCTTCATGTTGCCTACGATCACAAATTTGCCGCGTTTTGGTGTATAAGGACTGACAACAACTTCTGAGTTTCAACTTCGATCGGCTAAATTTGATAAGCACTCTTCCTGCATCTTGGCATCGCGTAACTTCTATCGCAGGAAACCACCCAACTTTACCAAATTTAATTCAAGACTGGTAGACAGGCCTGTAGCAAAGTTCATAAATACTTTTTTATGATAATTATCTCTCCGCTCTGATTATTTGCAATAAAGAAACATGTATACAATTGTTAAGTCATTCAAACTAAGAACTGTAAATAAGAATGTTCCATTTTCTTTCACATAATTAATGATGATTAGATAACTAAGAGAACGAATGCGATTTCCCGTTATATTTTACAAAATTGAGTGGAGATCTGGATTGGTGGTTACGGAAGATTAATTTTTTCGTGCCCTTATGTTTAAAATACACGACTTTTAATGGATTTTTGGATTAGACGGACTATTATGGAATAAGGATCAAACAATTAATCAGGTATAACGACAGGCGGAAAAATTATCAAGATATCATAATACACCGATAATTCGTGGCAAGTCTTCGTCTATGTGAACTGTTCTGAACACAACATGTATTACATAATGACACCTATTATTACTTTTTAAGTAGAGGAATTACAAAAATTGACATTTACATTCGACCAATCAATGGATATTGTTGGAGGACACGCTCTATTTTTAATGTTAAATTTGTCTATAACGAAGAAAATGTTTCATTGAAGTATTGATTTCAAGAAAAAATATAAAATAAGTTAGGACAACTGATACCGTAATAATGAAGATAGAATGATAACACAGACTTTAATATGGATACTGCCAGCCTAAAATATCCATTATAACATTGCATACAACATTCACTCGTGAAACAAATTACTGTGCGTTCTACATTTAGCTAAACTAGAAAAATCGATTAAATACGACGTGATTTAGTTTCATATGGTAACAAGAAAGCTTAGTGCAGGTTAATCGGGTGAGACTCAATGTTACGCCTATTGAATAGTTTAAGACTCAGAGCCAACAAGTCCCAGCGGATTATTGTTCAGCAATCATGGGGTATGCCGACCGCAGGTTCAGAAAAAGGCAAAGATTTATACCCTCATGTGGGGTTCCTACTGAGTATGTAACAGTGTACAGCGAGTTGAGTTGCTTTATAATGGAGGGATCGGGAACTTCAAGCCAGTTTCATCCGTACTTTCCTCCAGCCTCGAAAGGTATTTAATAATTCCGGCAAACAGTCCGGTGTTTAAATTCAACGCCTTAATTCCAATTCAAATAATAATTATGTAAACAAATCAATTATTATATAAATAATAAGTTAAAACTATGTTTTCCACGAATTATTCAGTGCCGACGTGCGGTGTATGTAAATATTTAGTCTGCATGCTTCAACCGATGATCAGGGCGTCCCATCCCCATGGCTCGTCAATCTTCAGTGCACCACCCTGTGCCTTATAGCATCGTTCATTGTCGATTTGGCAGGCTCTTCATCTCCCAGCGACTGTCAGGAGTGATAATTTATGGTAACCGAAGGGAGCAACTTTTGGGAATCAGGAGGGGAGGGGTATTTTTAGGGATCAGGGGAGGTAACTGTGTTGGTAAGGTAAATTTATTGCTGAAAAATATTAGTTTGCGGTGCAGCACGACTGTGTTGGAGGTAGCAAGTGATGTTTAGTAACATGGGTTGAGGGACATGAATGTTGTGCATGTAAAAACATGGGTTGGGAAGCAGCATGCGCTGTATTCTGTGCCAATTTGATTGGTGGGTCAGTATTCGAGACGAAATAATATGGTTCACAAATAACCACTACCAGCCAAAGAACAAACGGAACACGAAAAGAGTCTGGGTTAAGGCGTGTTCCGACAGAAGGTGCAGGCCCAGCGAAAAAACAATGATTAGTCTGTGACATAGATGCCGCGTCGAGTCGTACCACCCCAACCTAGTCAGATCTTGTCAACAAAGTATCAAAGGCTATCTCGGCGAGGGGAAATCCCGCCTCTCGACCTAGTTCTAAACTTACTATCCGTTGCAAATGATCCCGGGCCCTCACGCCACGACAGCTCCCGGAGGTCAACAGCGTCGCCCAGACCGTTTACGTTGGAAAGACCGGCCTCCACAATACAGCTTACGGTTGCATGGAAGCGACACAAGTTGGTAGAGCAAGTCTGGCCACGTTTTATACATTGCCCTCCCATTCTAACATGTACCGTAAATGTACAAATATGACAAGTCACTTGAACGTAATTTTACCAAGTAACCATTTATGAGTAACTATTTATTAGTACAACACGACATCGTGCAATGGTCGTGTTTTCGGTGAGCTAAACTACCCAACTAATAAAAATTGAACACCAATTTCGAAATTAATTACGTTTCTGTAATTTTTTTTTAATTCCATCACCTGTTTTTTGAGTTCGTCCATGCTAATGTACGAGTCCATGATTGGTTTAGATGAGTTCCACGTGTAGATGATTCAATTTTTTTAAATTTTGGGCAAAAATATCGTATAATGTCTTGCATATCAGATAGTAGATATCTTGCCTCTTCCATAAACCAGGAAGTGTTCAACGATTTGCAAGGAACGCAAGCCATCGCCAGTTTCGAATATAAAGTTTATGGGAGGTAACGCGTGTTTTTTCACCCTAACAGAGCCCTGAGTTGCTCTGCCTTGTAGAACAGAGTGCCCTGGGCTGTCGGAAACATTTCAAAAACCATAGGGAGAGATTTTTTTTTTGGAACCGGAATAAGCAATTTCATGATTGCGGAAAATAATACCTGAAGGCGCCGAAGAACTATTTCAAAATAATTTCATTTGAACATTCTACTTATTTAAGTTAAGGAATGCTGTGTTACAGTGAAACATGTTATGTTTTCAGAACAGAAGAGATGGAGGCATCCATATTTCCAACATTAGTGAAAGACAAAACTAGAAAATATTTAACTGAATTGTAATAGCAACTTTGGTCAATGTTTTTTTACTTTCAGTTATTTAGGCAGTCACCAGAAACGGTTATCATTGCATACAGTATAATGGTGCACAATTAAATATGTTATATACTTTCAATCAAAGCAGTCAATGAGATTTATAAATGACGCGAAACAGTTTAAACAGTTGAAACAGTTTAGTACAACAGGATTGTACAGTTTGCATGTAATTTAATCTTACAGTTACAGAAATAAAGGACCTATTTCAGCTCTTTCGAGCATCTGGGCCAGCCTAGTCCTCACGTACTAACCTATTGACTTAATCTATATTGCGCCATGAATCAATGTATCCCGTTTATTGAAGCCTATACACCAACTGGGATGAAACACAGGGACAGTTATATTCATGACACGATCTGACAAAGGTCTTATTAACACTGAACGGATAAAATTCCAAAGACTGCGCTATGCTGAACCTCAGTCTCTGCCAACCTTCCACTCAATCTTTTTAGATTATTCCAATCATGCTTTACACATTTACCCTAACCACCGCCTTTTGCTTCACCTCAAACCACCGTCTATTCCGGTTGTCACACATCGTCATTTATTTAGCAATGCCTCAAACCACCGTTTTCTCTCGTTGCCTCCAACGACTGCCATTTCGTGTTGCCTTTAACCTTTATGTTTTTGCATTGCGTACTGCGTAAAACCTTCATATTGTGACGCTCCCTGCAGCACATGCCTTTTCTCGCTGTCTCAGATCCTCGCCTTGTCCTCGGTGTGCTAGTACTGGAGGCTCCCTCACCACTGAGGGCTTCCTCAGTCTCCCTGTCAATCAGTGCACTCGTCGCTGCTGTTTATGACACTGATAGTGACAGGAAATGCAATGATAGTGACAAGAATGGCATTGTCTCTGGCACGAGACACGATGTCAAGACAATATTGACTTCATGACAACATTATGTATATGTTTCAAATTGATCGATGTGTGCATTAGGCCGACTAATGTATAAATAAGGAATAAAAGCAAAGAGAAGAGGTACTGGAGCGATGGCTAAAATTTTTCAGTTGACCAAAAATTTGAAATCACACCACAGATGAACTGTTGCCAGTTTAAACTATCTGTGCTTCCAGTGATGAGAGAAATATAAAACTAAGCACCTCCCCTAACCTTTTCGACTGAGTGTGAAAACAAATGCGGAATTGTTATTTTATAACTAGGAAAACTTTTAATGGATTTTGAACGTGGTACCTACAAGCGACTGATAAAGATTTTAACAGTCGTACGATCTGTAAAATATAAGTCAAACGACATTTTGAATTTTGAGTTACTAGACGACTGAAAAGAAGTATTTTCATCATGTTCAGATGCATAAAATAAAATAATTCGATTATTCTCTTGCTCATGTCTGTCGCAACTTTGCAGTTTCTTCAGATGTTCAATGTTTTATTTGCGTTCGTGGGAATCGAATTTCATCTCTTCCCATAAGCAGAAAAGAAGGCCAAGGCTGGCCCGTTTGACGGTTGATTACTCATAAAAATTTGAAGCACTCGCACAAGCGTGAGCAGGAGCACCACCCTTCTCGGAAGTAACTGATACGCTCTTCCTCGCTGCTCCCACGTGAGTCACGCATTTTTATTGGATAAATTTTCCGAGCGAGTAATCAGCCGCCGAACGACCCAGCCTTGGCCCGATATTGGCCCCCGACCTCTGTCCGCTCGACTACTGGTTTCGTGCGGAGACGGGATCCATTGTCCACGAACGCAAGCCCATGACATTTGAATTTATGAAGAAACTGCTGAGCAACGCCGCAACAGAAATGTGAGAGGGAAAGTTCGACGGGCAGTTTTAAGCTTTATCCTAAGCGTTCTTACTGTCGCTTATAAGATTGGGTCTCATTTCAAAGTCCGTTCTTCTTCTATGTATTGCAATAATTCAAATTTCCAAAAGTCGTATAATGAAGATTTTATACAGCGTTTAAGTTGTTGAAAAGTTTGTTAACTTCCTTTAGTAGGTTAGTTACTTAATGAGTATTTCGAGAGAACAATAAACTAACTAATTATCTCTAACTCAGCAATAATTTTTCCAAACCCGTCCACTTTAATCTAGTGGAATATTAAATTGAACCAATGAGCAATCTTCTCCTGAAAATGTCCAGTCCAATATCCACTCTATTTACTCTCATGAAGAGAAGCCTTGATTAGATAGATCAATTGAACATCTTTTCAAGGCTTGAGCCTGGTTAAGTGCATCGTAATCTCATTTAGTCAGGAGCTCGGCCACTTGGTCGGTGCGAAATGGAGCTGCTGCAGTCAATGAGACAAATGACTGCTGCAGTTGATGCGAGATGGAGCCGCGGCAGTTGCTGCGAGATGGAGCCGTTGCAGTCGATACGAGATAGAGCCGCGGCAGTCGCTGGGAGATGGCGCTACTGCATTTAATGCGAGATGAACCTGCTCATGACGAATATTAATATCAGCAGCAAATTGCGATCTTAACAACAGAAAATAAATAATTTAGAAGTTATTATTGTTTTAACAATCTTCCTTTGAATTGAATATCGATTCACGATTATGGCAACCAATGTAACGTGGATTGCTCATATGGGCTAGATTTTGTTGTTCATTCGATGTGTATATTCGGATTTCAAGAATTATAATGCTAATACGATAATAACTGTCGCAACGATTCTGAAAGTTTCCCAATCTTCCACTCGGCTACATCGCTACCATTAGAGCAGCGACCCTAGGAGGATTCAAAATCCTTTTACTTTATCCATAGCAAAATAAATATTTAGAACAGTATTCATTGATATTTACTAGTTCATGCCTGCTGTGGATGTCTATTTGCTTCTTGACACCAAGCACGCTTGCTCGGATGTTAAATGTTGATATGATGACGCGCGAATGAAGTGGACGTAATATTCTGGATAATATAATATATTGATTCATGATAAGCTGGGAAATAAATTTGCATTTTGATTCATGAATACGTTGTAATTGATGACATTCAAATTGCTGAGAAATAGCATTCTGTCTTTTTGTAAATCGACGCTAATGGTTTTCTTGTCAACCCTCATGACATTTACCAGGAAAAAATTATCGGGGTGCGTAAATGAGTTTGCCTGCATTCGAAAGGTATTACTTGTAAAATAAATTTGGAAAGAGCTGTGATTTTTTTCGAGTACGGCGTTAATGTCCCGACAATCATATGGCTGTCCCGACAACCATAAGACGATAGTTTAAGAATTATTATATCGTTATCGTGAACGTGATCACCGCCGTCATGTCCGCTCAGGTACACGCCTGTTGGAGCACCGACCTTTACCAGATGTGGTAGAGGATATAATTACATCAGCTTTTCTGTGCGGGCTCATTTTCTTTCCATAGTCCCTCGGGCCACCCGACAGCCTGGTAGTGCAGTTCTGAGACCGTTCCCCTTAAGCTTTTGCAATCGATATTCACTCAACTAAACGGTATTGCACCAGAACTATTAGATTAGATTAGAGTGACGAGGCTGTCTACGCGTTGGAGTCATCGTCCTTCTGGCGCCGAATGTCAAACCAGCAAACAGTGCTGAATCAAGTTAGTCATTGCTTCTCTTCTTTTTCAGTGTTCGATTTAAGG
>SDVV010020286.1:0-13350 GCA_016164225.1 Gammarus roeselii
GCGTGCTTCTTTACTTTGGACATGTTTATGCACATTTTTCGGCTTCTCTAGTGAACCTCCAACAGTGCGTGATCATGACAGGCATCTCATGAGATGAATCTTTTTCCACTGCCTGAAGTTCTGCCTGGATTTTGATTTTGTGTAGAAAGTTTCGACTGTTTTTTATTGATTAAAAATATCTCTTGTGCGCGACAGTAAATAGAATAAGGCCAACCGACTCGAGGAAGAGGCGTCAGATTCAGAGATGTTGTCTATGAAGCGTTGAAATGATTTCATGATATTCTGTGACATATCATGCTGATGATTTAGTGTTAGAATGGTCTCATGCTTCTCTGTGATACGTCCAGTCAATGATTTAGTTTCTGTTGAAATTAAGCAACTGTGATTACGATTGTGCCAGCGTGACCAGTCGGACAAAACCCCAGCCTAATTGTTTTGTTAGCCCTCTGTGTTGTGCATGTTCCAAAAAACTTATGAACGTGTGATGGACATTGAGCGAATGCAACCCTCCACCTACGCCAGACTTCGTGCTCCACCTGCTTCCATGCAAGTTGGTATGTGCCTGCAAACATCCTTACTGCACGTATTTCGTCACCAACAAGAAAAAACAATGGATTTCTCCGTTTCGAAATTCCATAGCCATTTTTTATAGATTAATTATAGTCAAATTGATATCTTGACGTTAAATTGAAACATCAAACATGATCTACTAGTGTGTGAGCAGTGAAATTATAATTACCGACTAAAGAACGCAGCTTTTTTTTCTATGCACAAGCCTATATTGATCGAACTCCTACAATCGAGCAAGTGCTTGGGAATAGTAGGTTGTGGGCTTGATGAGTATTGCATTATTGTGAGTTGATGCGATATTCGTCTCCACAGTTTTGTGAATGTTTTGGTTAATGCCATTTTTCCTGGGTAGAAAATTACAAAATTGTTCCACTATTGCAACGCGCCAAGATTAAACTCATTAATTATGGCTCAAAAACACTTACTGAACAGAACAATACCATGAATGTTGGAAGCATATAAGATCTGTTTTAAATTCACGAACACACGTGGAAGAAAAAACACGAGCCTCAAGATAATGGCATTCAGGAACTGGAGGGACGACTAATGTAATCCTGCAGGACATTGATGTGCTGGGCTCCTGTATACATCGTTTACATTAAAAAGTATGAATATTATATTCATCTGACTTGAATTTGGCTGTGAAAGCAAATTTATGTGTGTCGTTTTCTCGCTTCCTACAGTACATTTATGAATATGTTTGTAACTATTGGGAAACAAACTAAATGAAAAATGAATCACTAACAAGCTGTCAAACCGGAAGGGATTTCATACAAAAACAAACAAAATAAACACGTGTAAATCTCATATGAATCCGGGTCATACAAACTAAATGAAACTCTTTGACATTTTATGGCCATCATTTACTCACAGGGGAGTGAGATATTCACAAGCGAACTCCTACCGACTTCAGTTCGTTCCATCGGTTCTTCCATCAGCCTGACGATGTCCAACACTGGCTTCAATCTTCCTCCACTCCTGGACTTCTGTCTCGTGAGTGTTATCTGAAGACCAATGTGAAGAAAATAAGCAAATATGTGTAAATGAAACGTTGGGGAACAAAATATATGCGCCTGAAAGATTCATGCTTGTATTGTCTATTCTGTTCTATTGTATTGCTCGTGGACACTTAAAATTGGAAATTGGTAGCGTGCAAGATTGAGGAGGCTTGGCATGTGAGTTATTTAGAGAATGTTCTTCAGCATGCGTTAGCAGACTCTGGTAGTGCAGCTGTCCGCACTGTCTGCATGATGAGAGGGTCAGAACTAAAGACTTAACTTGCAGAACGATGTACCTGACTTTAATATTGGTTAAGCTATAAATTGAGAGATGAATTTAATACATGTTGTCTATCATTCAACCATGAACGTTCGGACTCATGCATTGCGAAGCCCCTCCTCCGCGGGGTTGTCCGACAACTTGGCTCTTCACCATATATGTGTAGTGGGCGATCCTGCCCCTGAGCTTCAAGAGCATGGCCTAAATGTTTTTACTGTACAATAACTAATTTCTAGTTATCGGCCACTAAATCCCCGCCCAACGCGGCAACTAAATGCGCCATAATTATTCGGGTCCCGTCGAGCCTTTTCGTTGAGAGTCGTTTGTTGCTCACCTCCACAACAATAATCAGATCATACAAGGATTTTAGGCCTAGTTCTTGCTCTTGTTTGGAATTACCCCTCACTTAATATTTATTACGTTTATGAAGTTTTGAACATCAGATCTATGAGAGTTAGTACTGATTTGAACAACAGAGATGAACTGTCGATCGTGTCGTGTCTCCCTCAACGACGATGGAGAAGCCAACATGACGGCCTTGTTGTTGACGTTACGTGGAAAAAATGAACGCCTTATCTGAAGGTTGCATCTACCAGCATGTATCATATCGAAAAACTTCCTTGAAACATTACTGTGTTTGAGCAGTTCAAAGAATAATAACATCAGGAATATAGTAATAGTTTATAATTGGATGTATTTGTCTATCAGATATTAGGTTTTAAGGGTGAAGTCAATACAAATTTCAAACTTTGAAGCGGCAAGTACAAAATGTATGTTAAAATAAGCTACAAGACCTACATCCATATGACCAACGAAAAATGATGTTGTTCCTACAGAAGAACTCCGCATTCTCTTTATCGGTTGATCTCTTTGAGAGTTCCTTATTCCTGCTCCTGAACTAATACACATCACATGTACGCTCTTCCAGGCGACAAGCGTTATATGATATCCTTCACATATAAGCATTTTCACACTCGAGTAAGTGGTTCTTCAAGATCAAACAAAGAACAACCAGTTTTTGTGATGCTTCATCGAATGTCACTTGTTTCCCATCGTAATTGTATTTGTGTTTCTCCACAGCCCGCCAGCTTGGCTTGGTTGCCGCCCCTGATCTACAGCGCAATGGCGGGTGGCGTTGCGGCTCTCGTGCTACTCATGCCAGAGACAAAAGACGCGTCACTTCTTGAAACCGTGGAACAATACAATCAAGTTTACGGGAAGTAGAAAGTTAACGTTGTGATGTGGCGAGCATAAAAAATCTGCAAAGAATCGAATGACGGTACAGTGCATTGTGTTCTATTTACAGTACACACATACAGCTGTTTCCTCCTAGTTAGGAGGGTGGCCAAGTTAGGCAGACACAGAGGGGGGAGGCACCCAATCATCCGCCCTCAAGACTGCCGTGTTCCTGCCGAGGCTCGAACTCACGACATGCAGCACCAGAGGCTGGCACTGCAGTCGAATACGCTAACCACTCGGCCACGGCGGCCTAGAAACCGTATAAACGCATTATGATAACACAGTTCTAGGAATATGAAGTCGATTGAACTAAACGGGATTGAATGGATATTCCCGTTAAAGAGTTACTCAGTAATCCGCACTGTGTATTTTTGCGACTAATAATAATTACAGAATAGTTTCCTGTTGTTGAGCTTGGCATTATTTTCGAAATATTTCTGTCGCGGTGAGCCCTCATAATCTTCCACACCTAGATCATGTCACCTCTGACTCGACGCTTCTCTAATGAATAAAGTTTCAGTTCACGTTGTCTGTATTCGTACGATTTATTGCACAGCGAGAGGATAAGTTTGGTAGCTCTACGCTGATCCTCCTCTAATCCTCTACCTTAGAAATGGGGGCTAGAATTGATCGGAATACTCGAGATGCGGTCTTACAAATGCATTGTAAAGTTCATGAATACTCTGTATGTTTCTGTACGAGATAGTGCGAGATATCATTCCAAGCATTTTGTTGACTTTTTTTACAGCATCGTTACATTGCTTGCTGCTTTTGAAGACGTGCTAATGATGGCACCTAAGTCTCTCTCTTCAGTGACAGGAATCAGTTTCTTACCGGACATTGAGTAGTCGTGCTTGCGGTTATGAGGACCCTATGCGAATCTTTACATTTGTCTACATGAAATTTAATTTGCCACTTTTCTGACCAATCAACAATTGTATTCTAGTCTTATTGGATTTGCTGACACTCTAGCTTGGTTTGCTCTTTCCCTCGTATCTAAGTAGAGTCTGCAAACTTGATAATGCTCGAAAGGACGTTTTGCATCCAGATCGTTCATGAATATCATGAAGAGAACTGGACCTATCACGGGTCCTTGAGGCACACCGCTTGAAACATTTATAAAAGGGGAGAAAGCACCGTCAAGTGCAACTCGTTGTCGTCTGTCCGTAAGCCAACATTTACTCCAGTTATTAAACTCGCCAGAATACCGATGCTGTGTCATTTATTACCTAATCGCTCGTGACTAACTGTATCGAAAGGCTTTTGAAAGTCAAGGGAAATGATGTCGGTTGGAGATTTTTTTTGTCATGAATTTCAAATATATTGTTGGAAAAAAGTAGCTGGATCGTAGGACAGGATCGATTGTGTCTAAAGCAATGCTGGGAGTCCCCAATCAACTTCCTTGATTTTAAGATATATGTGATTTAATACGTTATTAAACTTTCCATCAATTGGCCAATAACTGACGAGAGACTGATTGATCGGTAATTGACGGGACACTTTTTATCTCCTTTTTTTATTGATGAGACGATGGCCTCTTTCCATGGAGAGGGGCAAGTGCCATTTGTGAGAGATTGGGTGAAAATATTTGATCAATGTTCGGCGATTTCGTTTTTGGTTTCTTTCAAAATTATGGGATGAACTTGGTTTGGACCTGGAGATTTTGTGGCTTACAATTTACTAATACATTTGATAATTTGGCACGGGAAAAGTCCACTGTGCTGGTTGGCGTTTGGCAAGGGGCTCCCTGTCATTGGGAGCACAAGTAAATAAATGGTGAAGACATCTTCATGAGACCTTCGGGCAACATTAAAAAAAATACTAATTTTGTTCGAACAGGCGTTCAGATGCCGCGAACAGCACGAAGTGCCTGCACGCCTAGTAATGTGCTGAAAAGGTGGCAAACGGTTTTTTTTTCCAAAGCGATTTTAAAATCAAAGCCAAATATAATTTTTTCCTTGTTTATTTCCGTCGCGGTTGACTTAGCAGTTTTTTTCAGTTATTCAATTATCGTTGAGTTGCGTTCATCAACAACGAATTTAATTTTTTTCCGAAAAAATAGACAAATGGGGTTAGGCCAGAGCTATTGATACCAGAATCTTCTAAATAAAAATTGTAGTCAGATTTAGGTTGGAGGACTTTCACTATCATTCTTATGGTTCTCTGCTTACTGCTCCTACGAGTGTCATTCCAGGACGATCAGCCCAGACCATAGGCCGCTCGATTACTGGTATCAGGGAGAGATGGAATCCATTGTTCAGGAACGCATGCCAGAGGCTATAGATTATCCAAAGAGACTGCTGAGCACAGTGGCGACAGAATGAACAACAAAATGTTCGACGTGCAGTTACAAGTTTCATTCGAAGTGTTCAGATCTGCGATCATGATAATCGGTCTCGTTTCAAAGATATTATCTAATTTGTCATTTGATTCATTAAAACACGGGATTTCATAGGAGTTCATTTGATGTTGACATTAATGAGCGATTTAATATTTGCAAACTTTATAAACACCCTCTGCTGCAACTGTCAGCACAAGAGGCAGTGTTATGAATATGACCAAAGGAAGATGAAATGTGGAAACTATACTTCCCAAAATATTGTATACAGCCAGAATATTGAGCGTTAAAAAGCGCGTCACACTTATAAGATCCACATAAAGGTATGGTGTTAAACCAAACACTGGTTTGATTTTTGCTCATCGAAAACGTCATATACCTAGACAGAGCTGGGTAACCTCCAGCCCGTCATCTACCTACATACGGTTGTGTAACCTAGAAAACGTCATCTACCTACACAGAGCTGTATAACCTCCAAAACAACACAGAACTATGCGATCCATCTTGCAATTTCAGCTCTGTTTCACGTTGAAATAACGAGGCTGTGAGATCACCAAATCCTGAGTTGTTGCCACAACTCAGAAGTAGTCTGATTTTCAACTTGTTGCCCTCTTTACAACTCCTGGACGAGGCCTCTCCTTTGTTGAGAAAACATGCGCAAGAAACGGAATATGGGTTGTGCTAACATGAAAATGATGGTCTGCTAAAGCACCGTATCTAGGACAGTTGAGTGAACAAAAACGACCGTTCAATGCCATCGAGCTGAAGGGTATTTGCGACGTAATGATGATTATTTACAAGTCTCTTTCATCTATGTATTTAACTTGTTAGATAAAGTTTATGAAAGCCTGAAGTGGAACAGGGTATCTTAGACTTATATCAACTACCTTATGATCAGTAGAAGTAATAACAGGAAAAATTCGTATAACGAAATCAAACGACTGTGATGCTCATACAGTGATGACAATCTCACTGCACCAATATTTCCCTAGGATTAACATATTCGAGATTGATCCGCGCCCTACGGGGGAGCCTATTATGACTCACGTTGAGGCTCTGGTGGTAATGAGGCCCAAATCAAATCAAATCGAGGTTGATCAACATATATAAATAAATAACCAAATACATATCTACATTTCATGCATTGAAATATGTTCAAATCAAAAGGTCATATGTTGTCAATTTGATAGTGTGTATAATTATCTGAAAATTTCATACACACAATTTTTTTTCGCACAAACTTTCTTTTCCGCTTGGAATGACGCATTTGTTCAAAGAAGTCCCACATTTGGTTGTATCAGTGGCGCGGCCGCAAAATTTTTGTAGATACCATACGGTAAACGAGGTTTATAGAAAATGTGATCCCTCATATTAGAAGTTGGAAACATTTTTTTGTGAATTGACAGAACATGTAACGAGGCTTTCCCTCTAATCCTTTCCTGCGCAACATAAATTTTCCAAGTCTGGCTGTGGCTTGTGTTACGAATAGCATATCATTGATATAACTTCTGATAGAGAGTACGCACTTGAATGCATCCGAATAATCTTCACTGATTTGAGATAAAAAAAGAGCTATATCCATAAGCTATTTAATGAAATATCCATCTCAGGTCAATAAAAGAGTGTTTGAATTGGTACAGCAAATTCTTTCCAACTCCCAAATCCAAAATCTTCTCCCGCTGATATAACTGAACAAGATTAATCATTCGCATACCTTATTCGCATGTTATGTACCAGGAACACTTTGATGTGACTATGTGATTATTGGGTTTCCATGAAACACACTTAATAGTTGTCAATGTGGATTATCAGATTGATTCCGGAAGCACAGATATGTTTTGTTAGTAAATTGTAATGAACTACAAGGTATTTGTATGTTTTGTAGTAGTCAAAACATACATTTGAAACAATTTCAACTTATGTTCACTTAGAGATGAACAAATAGCGACTATAAGAGTAGAGAGTATTTGTGGTCGGAACTTCTGTTTCAATACATGCTCACAAACACGTATATAAAAAAACGCTCTATTTGCTTGTATGAGTTCTCGACATATGCTGGCTCTCCGTGCGGGTCTAAGTAAGCCTTTAGACACATACCACATGTCCTCCAAGTCTCATTGCGTAAGCAGCCTTTACAGTTTTCTCTTACATAGTCAGAGTGAGCTTCTTGAATTCTTCTAAGTCTCCTAGCACACACTGCTGACACAAATCCCCGCCTACGATTCCTGAGGGATCCCACAGCCACTCACTCTGTTATTGCAAGAAGTTTTATTGTTCAAACCTGAGTGGCAAGATCATAAAACACGCCCGTATGCCGTCACTGGCAAAACACTGCAATGATGGATTGTGTCTGGAAGGAACCTTGAAATTTGTTTACAACAGAAGGGAATATCCGAAGAAAACATGGAACAAATGGTAAAAAAATAATTCAATTATCGTGCGAATTATTTCGCATCACTCATCATTTATTCCTTCAGTTTCCTCTAATAAAATTTTAAAGCGAGAGTTCAGCATGAGATGTATGAGATCCTATTGTATGTAAAGAAAAGTACACTTTATGAGGCATTTAAGCGCACTCATCAATTATTTCACAGAATTGTATTTCTTGAAAACGAAAATTGTTCAATATTTCGCGAGTTCGTAGCTTAGCGCAATTACCTTTTGAATTTATTGAAATTGCCATAACTACCAATACTGGGCACCAACACGTTAATCCGTTCACTGTCGATTAGCGATGCTAAAATTTTCGGCGCAGATTCAACTTTTAGGTTAATTTTCGTTACAATAAACTTCAGTTTATTGAAGCAAGTAAACGAAAAAAGGGCTGGTGTAGCGTTGTCTGCTACAGTTGAATTTGTTCTTTCTTGGATATTTTTCCAAAGCACATAGCTCAAGCGATGCCTGCGTGGAGCGTTTTCTGTCAAGGGTTACAGTGGGCTACAGGAGGGTGGTGGGAGGGGTGCGTCTGGCCATCTCTATAAAGTGACCGGTGTCCTTCTGTTCGTTACCAGCATCTGACAGTGATACGACTTTCCGTCACTTGAATTAGACTGGTCGATTCACTTTGGCAGGCATCGACAAAAGGCTGAGATCCCTCCTGGAGGATGAGCATTGCCAGCTGGAATCAGATCTTCATCCAAGTTTTCGCTCTTTCTGGCTGGAAAGTAATGATAATACCAGGGTCTTCAGGGTGAAAAAAAAGTACGAAGGGAAGGTATCAGTCTGACAAAATAAGCAGGATCAGTGGAGGCAACAACACCCAGACAAAAGAGAGCAGAAGAAGCCACAGATCGTTCAAGGACATTGCACAAAACTTGGTCAAGGTCAGGCTGTAGACCGACTCCAAGGAAATATTAAATTGTGTGTACATAACGTTTATAATTTTTATATCTGTATATATTTCGGTTACTTTACAAATTTTATTTATGACCTCAAACAAGTATTGTTTCATTTACACTTCATGGGTTCACACTGTCCTGCCTCATAAAATTACCTAAAACATTATAAATGTTGGCCAACACTATTAAATCGGGCTGCTGGTGGTCGTTATTAATTAAAAAAATTGACTTAGCTTCCTTAATCATCGAGAAGAAAAAAAATTGAGTTCAAAATTCTTTGAAATATCAAAAAAATGTTAACCCTAACTTGTGCTAGGCTTAGTGGATATTTCTATGTGGGCTTAGTCATTTCGGTGCAAACAAAATATCTAGAATAAACACTAACGTTAACGGTTGATCGATAATTCCCGCCAATTTTCAAATAATATACTGATAAAACTGTTATCAAAATTAATTTTTGACCATTGCTAGACGGAAGCATCCGAAGCATCCGAATTAGAAATAACCAACAGTCAAATGAAAACGAAGCGGTATTTGCCAGCACTGTAGTGAGTTGCCAGAAGAAGCTTTTTTAATCAAAATTCACCACGGGCGACCAACTAATCGTCGTGCCCTATTTAATCATTTATTTCAAACTGTAAGTAATCATGCCTATTATTATTGCTGCATATCTCAATACTTGTTAAGGGGCAATAAGCCTATTGTAGTAACTTTGGCCCTTGATTGTGCAAGCAGTTCAAATGACAGTGACAGTTTACATTACGTTCATTCAAATCAGTATGGGTAGTGGCGACGCCTGACACCTGCCCTCTCTGTGACCACTACCACCTATAGTCATCCTTAGGTTTAGTAGGACCAGCTTTATGTAATTGTTTTTAAATGCCTATACATGGGGTTACGCAGGTGCACTGTACTAAGTGTCAATATCACGATGAAGGAAGATTTACAAAAATAAATATAGAAGTTTTTTTTACGATACATTAATGTGTCGTGACTGACACCGTAGATATTCAACTCAGGTTGTCAGAACCGCCATCCTCGACCAACAACATCTGTTGTACTCAAACGCTTCGCTATTTTTGCAGCCTGCGTTCCCACAGGGCATTTCTCTAACCAACTCTTCTCACCGACTGCAACCGGTTCTGTAACCAACAGCAACCGTTTCTCTCAGCGACAACAGACGCTTATCGAATAACTACAGCCTCTTCTATAAACAGCAGCTGCATCCTATCTCATCATCAACAGCTTCTTCTCTCACCTCCTGAAGCAGCGTCTCTCATCGACAACAGCCGCCTTCATAATGGAGCATACCACGTCTGTGACCGGCGTCTTAACGATGCTGTTTATATTAATAAATTATGTCCTCTGGCACAGTCGAGCTGAGCTTGCCTGGAAGGGTAGGTTGTAGAGAGGGGGGTGATTACTCAACAACGGCTGGTAGGTTATGGCAAAGAGAGATGACAAGGTGACCTGAATGTATAGAAAAGTCTATCACTAGCGCTAAAACA
The DNA here is from genome assembly GCA_016164225.1 of Gammarus roeselii. NCBI lineage: Eukaryota > Metazoa > Arthropoda > Malacostraca > Amphipoda > Gammaridae > Gammarus > Gammarus roeselii. The sequence goes on from SDVV010020286.1 coordinate 10,272, forward strand.
TACATGAAGGTATCCAATTTGGGATGAGGAGCGCATCATCAACATCGTTCTGAAAAGCCCGTCATTCCCGCTGTTTTTGTTGAGGGGCCATGCTTCCTAATAACGGATATTTCTAGAGTTATTAAAGCAAGGGAAACAGCGCCACAGGTTTGATAGTCGAGAAGCTAAATACTCTCGAGAAAAAAACGGCTCAAATGAATTTTATTTCAAGTGATGATACAAATAACGTCATATGTGGAGTATTGATAGTACAATACTCGCCGTGTGGAATAATGAAAGCATGTCTTCCGTAACTTTTTGTGTTTTCTTTATTATTGATATGCAAATAGCGGGATTGATTTATCTGTTTTGATCACAGCTTAGCCGATGCGACCGTCGATAAAGGTAAAGACACATGGAAGTAATGTGTTCCATTCTATTGAAGTATCCCATTACAATAAGGATTCATCGAATGAATGATCATCAGAATCACGACCGCATGTAATAATTCTCAAAATCAATATACACTTAGAAAACCGTGTATGTTTTCTTAACAGTCCTGCAGCTGAACACGTTACGGGATCGTCTGTGAACGACCATAAGCGATGCAATTCGTGATACCAGTTACCATTCCCATAGCGTCGTTTTCTGTTCACCTGCATCATTACTTTGAAATTGCTTAATAAAATATCATAGACCTTACATGATTCCTCCAATCTTTTTCCATCTTCATATATTCTATCCTTCGTTATTGCCACAATTCACTTCGGGGAAACTACCAAATGAAAGCCTCTCAGATAACTTCAACGTGGAATGGTTATAACAAATCTAGATTGCTGTCAACGATATGATTACTTCATGTAACGCAGGATATGTCGTAGATATTCAATTCAGGTTGTTAGCATCGCCCTCCTCCACCAACAACATCTGTTGGATTCAAACCCTTCTCTAATTTTGCAGCCTCCGCTCCCACAGGGCACTTCTCTAACCAGCATCAGTCACTCGTTTAACCCACAGTTTCCGCCCTTCTCAACCGACTGCAACGATTCTGTAACCAACAGCAACCGTTCCTCCCATCGACAACAGACGCTTATCTAACCAACAGCAGTCTGTCTTCTAAATAGCAGCAGCCTCCAATCTTATCAGCAGCAGCCGCTTCGCACACCTCCTGCGACAGCGACTCTCATCAACAACAGCTGCTTTCATAATGGAGCATGGCACGTCTGTGACCGGCGCCACCGGTCACACCAGCTGCCGGGCACCACCCCTATATTTAGGTATTACATTTACTAGTGTCGATCTTGCAGGACACGACGGTGTCGATATTCGATAGTGTTTAATAAGAGTGCTTGGAGCAAAGCATTCTATGCGTGCAAGGCAGGACTTGAACAGCATCCATAGTTTTGTTGCTTGCTTATGAGACTCACATATGTATGTAGTCATGAGTTCGTCTTCCTATATCACGTGCTCTACCGTCGCTCGATTCAAGTTCAACGTTTTATTTGGCTGAATTTATGTGACACTCACCCTTCACTCATCAGAAGGTTCCCTACTGCCAGCAATTGAGCTCAGTTTATCGTCGATCGACGGCGGATTCAGCGTTAATCGACGAATGTGGCCCATTTTGTCCGATTGCGACGGGTAATTATTTGTTTGTTTCGATGGAAGAATGTTCGTTGAGAATACTTGTATAATTAAATATTTCGGTGTAAAATAATGGACATGTCCATTTTACAATCACTTGCTCAGTAAAGTGGGTCATTATTTGTTCATCTTTCAAGGTTGGTGTGCTTGCTTGTGACCTTGATGATCTTGACGTTCATCTCTAAGTCGAGCATTTGCCAACGTCAGAACCAAACATTGCGTCTTTGTAGATGTTCGTGGATATCACCGCATTAATGAATGAAGTGTTTTTATAACGGTGAAAATTGCGGGACATGCCATCGACGACGGTTATTCGCGAGGTCAGGCGGCATCGAAGATTGTGATAAAAAATATCATCACGTAGGGAAATCCATCACTATTATTGGCAGGGGAAGAACTGATAATAATGGATATCATCAATATAGATTTAGTTATAATGCTATTTCTACGCTATTAGCACTCATTTGTGAAACCAATTTGTTTTAAATTTCGTTTATTCATTACCCCTGAATTTTTTCAGCATCTTCTAGGTGAGAAGTTAGTAAAAACTGGAACCTTCCGATGCCTTGCATCGGAAGGTTCCGGCCACAATTTGTGCCAGCATTTTGTGACTGAAGAAATTCATCCATAGACACCATACTATATTTCAGGAATCAACTCAACAGTTAAGCAGTAATCGAGGAGCAGCGCATCAGAAGTGCCATTCAAAAGAACGTTACACCCGTGGACTCCAGCAAGAACATCGAAGTTCGAATTTATTACAGAAATCTTAAACTGAAAAATTTGCTGATTAGAAACAAAATGTACCAAAGCAACGTTCACAGTCGCGTGGTGTACCAGTACACTTGCCCAGAGGCTAGCTGTAATGCTAGTAGCTACATCGGCTACACCACGTTTACGGTTGCGCAACGCTTCTACTCCCATGCACAATCCTGAGCCATCAGGTTACACTACAAAAATGTTCACGTTACCAAGCCTCTTACGAGGGAACTGATGAAATCCACCACTGTTATCTACCGAGGAGCTTCTAAGCAGATCCTTACCCTCGCAGAGTCTTTGTTGATAATGGAAACGAGACCCTCCCTCAACCTCCAGGATGAGGGTTTCTGCAGAGTGCTAGCTATTTTCTAGATGATAATTTACACCCGCGTTTTGTCCTACCTGAAATTTTGTTTCGCTGCTAACTACTAGATAATTTCCAACTAATTTCTTAAAATTTGATTATCAATTGAACAGTGTCCTATAGCTTTCAGTTCCTTCAGTTCACATCAATTTGTTTAGACAATTTATCTGTACTAGCAAAATCTTCGTTTACCCATCAGTAGTAGTAAGTGATACGAAAGTCGCCCTGTGAAGGAATAGATAGGGGTTAATTAGCGGTGGGCGGGGCGGGGTAGGACGCGATGCATGCAACCTTGACTCACCGAGCGTACGGGGGTGCGCGCAGAAACGGGGG
>SDVV010020287.1:0-13350 GCA_016164225.1 Gammarus roeselii
TGTACCATCAACATGATGGTGCTCCTGTTCACGGGTTTAACAAGACTAGTCTGTACCATCAACAGGATGGTGCTCTTGTTCACTGCTACAACAAGATTAGTCGGTACCATCAACAGGATGGTGCTCCTGTTCACTGCTACAACAAGACTAGCACTATCAACAGGATGATGCTCCTGTTCACTGCAACAACAAGACTAGCACCATCAACAGGATGGAGCTCCTATTCACTGCTACAAGAAGACTAGCACCATCAACAGGTTGGTGCTCCTGTCCACTGCTACAACAAGACTATCATCATCAACAGGATGTTGAGCAGGAGAGCAGGAGATGTTGCCCTTCCAGCCTTCATCAAGTCGATGCATTCTGTGAATGACATAGTTGGGGCCGTTCTTACCGATGTGAACATCGTGGCGGACACAGAGGAACTGCAGGGTGCCGTCGGTATGTGGAGGGAGAGAGGTGGTGATCCCCTTAACTTGGAGGGAAAGGACGAGAGTGAGCAGAAAGTATGGGACTTGGCTTTGGTAGAGGTTGCACTGAGCGGTTTGCTTGCTGTTGCGGATCAGACGACGAGAGCACGCCTCTTGGCTGCCTCCAGCAGAGAGAGTGGTCTCTGGATTCATGCTGTCGCTGTGCCATCATTTTGGACTCAAGTAGTAGTTGTTGCTTCACTTTTCCACAGGAGTCCCAACGCGAAGTTATTGTAGTCTCCCCCGCAGGGCAATTGAAGAGTGGCAAAGTAGGTGCAGCGTAGATTACGAGCAGGTTCAACGCAAATTCAGAGTAGTTCAGACATAGATATAGAATAAGTTCAACAAAGACACAGAGTAGATCTAACACAGATACAAAGTAGGTTCAATATAGGTACAGAGTAGGTTAAACACATAGTTTCCGAGTATGTTCAAGGCAGATACCGAGTCTCAGCGCTGACAGTTTTTTTTTACTCAAAAATTTAATTGTTGGAGTGGGGTGGCAGAGGTGTCTCTGGTCCCAAAAGAGCCCGATGAATCCCGGAAGGCCCTCCAAGTCTCCGGGTCCCCGAGCTCCCCGGGTCCCCTCGTCTCGGCTCATCTCGGCTTGTCTCTAATCACCTCTGACAGTCTCGGTTCGTCGCCGACCAACTCGACTCACCTCAACATGTTCGACTGATCTAGACGCACCTCGACCAGCCTCGTCGCAACCCTTGCCCTCTGCGCCTTGGGGACTCAACTAGATCCAGAGACACTACGCATTGCCGTTGCTCTGAGTGTGGGATCTAAAATCTGTCAACAGCTTCCATGTCATTGCGGTCAGAGAATGGACGAGATGGGACTGCATGGACTACCATGTAGGTATAGTGCCGGTCGCTTTCCCAGACACTCAGCGCTGAACGACATCGTCAGAAGATCTTTGCAGAGAGCGAAACTACCATCGGTGTGGAACCTTTGGGTTTGGATAGAGGTGATGGCAAGAGACCCTATGGCATCGCAGTTTTCCCCTTCATGAATGGTAAGAGTTTATGCTGGGACTGTACTTGTGTGGACACTTACGCAGAAACGCATTTGATAAGTTCTGCAATTTCAGCTTCTTCTGCAGCTACAGAGGCAGAGACAAGTAAGTGCAGGAAGTATGGCACTTTGACCAGACAGTTCCAATTTGAGTCAATAGCCTTGGAGACGACAGGGGTGTATGGCGAGTCAACTGCGCGAATTGTGAAGGAGATTGGACGTAGATTGGTGGAGGCAACTGGAGATTCAAGAAAATTTCTATGGTTCCAGAAGCGGTTGGGTTTGGCCCTACAGAGAGGCAACGCATTCAGCATCCTATCAGCAGGTCTGGAGGCCGGGAAGAGGTTTTAGTGGGTCGGAGGGCACACCATCTGGGTGATCACATCCAACCCCACACTTCGTTCCATAAGGGAATTTCCTCTCTCCAAAGGCTATTTATTTTGATTTAAAATATTTGTATCCAACGAATTCAATTTTAACATCTATTATAATTTGCAAGGCCTTTCAAATAAAAAAGTCTTGAAAGTTTGATGATGTAAATGCCCCCTCCAAAACAATTCCTTTTGGGGGTGATTCGGGTGGTTGAAAAGAACCAGGTTGTGAGTGAGTATGGTGATAGCCATTATCACTCCCCTGCGGTCTGTTCTCACGCATACCCATTTTTCATGATAGCTGTTGAAGTCTCCAAGGAGGAGTATTTGCGGAGGCAGTTGTATCAGCAGTTCGGTCATTAGTGCTTCTGAGAGGTCGTGGCTTCGTGACGAGTAGATGTATACCACTGTTATTGGTCATGAGGTGCACATCTTTACAGCAATAGCCTGGAGTTCCGTCCTCAGAGGAAGAGGGAGGTGAGGTACGCTTTGGTGGATCATAAGTGCCACTCCGCCGTGAGCAGTCACATTGGTGTGGCCTTCACGGCGGTGTATGACCTATTGGGGGATTCTGAAGGTGGCGGTCTCTCGGAGTTTGATCTCTTGGAGGCTCATCACCAAAGGTTTACGAGTGGTGATCAGGGATAATATTTCGTCTTTCTCGTTTCCAAGACCCTGGCAGTTCCACCAAAGTAGTGAGCTGTTGTTCACTTTAGAGACTGTTCGCTCTCAGATCTTGATGATCTAGAGTAGTCGTGTGTTTTCGAGAGTCTTAGTGGTGTTTGTGCCTATGAATTTGTACGGGAGTCCTTGATTGAGAGTGCTTGCGGAAGCGGCTGCTTTCGGTAGAGCGTAGTCTGCTGGGGTTACTGCGATCGCGGCTGTGAATGACCTTGCAGGAGGACGAGAGTTTATGCTCTTTTTTTTGCTTCTTGAGCGAGAGCGCTCTTTTTCTGTGGTAGTTTCTTAAAACTGCGTGGGTGGTTGTGTAGACTGCGAGCATTTGGGGCAGGTAAGATGACAGGCTGCTTAGCCGTCTTGAGTATGAGTTTTCCGATATAGGTTTCGAGCGCGTCGCCGTTCGGGCGATGATCGTTCTCGCTGGTGGGGTGTTCGATAGCCGGGCTCGCTTAGGTCGTCGCAGAGTGGAGGCGCGACGGCAAAGACATGGGGGAGTAGTTCTAAGTTCTTATCATGACGAGCTGTTATTTGTATATCGTTATTGATCTTTTAACTCTGTGGTGAGTAGGCATCGGAGACCATCTCTTTGCCTTTTCGTTGTTGTAGTAGTGAGCCTGGCTGCGTGGTCGACTGAAGAGAAAGCGTCCATCTCGGTGTCCTCCTGGGCATCGCAGGAATTGTTGCTGGAGGCATCCATCTCAAGTGCGGAGGCGGTCGCTGATGTGAGTGGGGTAGCACTGCTGCCACGGAGTGTTGGAGTCTTGTTTATAGGTTGCCTTGGTGGTGTATCAGCATCGTCGGAGGAGTTTGATTGGATTGAAGATTTAACTGCTTTGGCATAATCGAAGCGATTTGGGTTATCGTCTTACCAGATCTGAATAGCTTGTTCGCGTGTGACTCTACGCTCATTTTGCGTGATTGCTATTTCTTTTTGGTCCATGTATGTTTGGCAGTTGTGGTCGCCTGCCTCGCGAAGGCAATGGCAATGGTAGCACTTAGGTTTGCGTGCTGGGCAGTCCTTTTAGTCATGCTCGTCGGCGCAGTTCTTACAACGTTGGAGAATGTGCGGCTAGCAGTATTTGATGACGCGGCCGCTTTCAATGCATTTCTTGCACATTGCAGGCCATGTTGCAACTGGGTAGGCTTTGATTCTTCCTTGTTCGCCCGGGATTACTATGAATTCCGGTGCGTAGCATCCTGGAAAGGTAATTTGGTATGTGGTAGAACTAGTGTTTCGTGATTTGATCAAGTCGGCCAGACAAACATCGGTAACTACGTAATCCTTAGCCAGACCATCTGAGAAAGAACTCATGTCTGTTGTGGGTCTGTAGCAAAAAGTGTAGATAATTCGTTCGGTATCGTTGAAGGACGATTGTATTTCAACATTGACTTTGAGTTTGTATATTTTGGTTATATTTCGCATAGCGTTACTTTGTTCACGTTTTACGACGAAAGCCAGATAATTCTTCCCCTGTCGTTGGACGTCTTCCGGCCTTCCTCATAGTTGCTGGGAGAGCGGTTCCAGCATTATAAATGGATTTGTTGACGAAGCAACTCCGCTTGCACTATCTCTGAGCGTTATGAGAAAGTGAGTGGGGAATGTTGCCGGTCTTTTCTCTTGGGGAGGAGTGTCATCCTGAGAGGAGTGCATCGTGGCCACAGCCTCTCGTAGCCCGACCCCGTGGACTGTCTGGAATTAGAGGATTCCTTTCTCCATCTCATCCCGGGGGCAATCTCTGTGTCCGGTGGGGTGGCCATATACTCTGCAGTAGAAGCAGTGCGGTTCTTCAGATTGGCGCGACTGGGGAGCTGCCCGTTTGTCATGATCGTCTTGGAAGCAGTATGAACATCTTTGCTTACCGTTACAGTTTCTGCTCATGTATCCGTATTTCTGGCATTTATAACATCGCATCGGACGTCTCTCGAATGGTTTGGCCATGGTTTTGGCGGCGCAGAAAGAATGTCTAAGTATTTGGGTGGAGTAGGTCAGTTGAATTTCAGTATTAGGGCTGAGGTGGTGTCTCTTCTTGGTTAGTTTTTTTCTGCGAGTTTTGCTTCGACCACGCAGTCCTCGTATTGAAGGAGTCCAGTAATGTACGCTTCTATTTCCTCCTTCGGGATATCTTCAACGTAAATCAAACCTGAACTTGTAGAGAAAGTTGGGTGTGGTACGATTGTGCATGACTCTTCACATAGTCTAGTCTTGTAGAGAATTGTGTCACTTTAAAGTTTCGTATCCAGTCTATTGTTGGCGTCAAACGTTATCTTCAGGTGTTCGGCAAAGTTTCGGCCGTTGTTAATCAAATTGTGCTCAGTAAATGGCGAGTACTGCATCTTTTTTAAAGCCCTCGGAGTTTGGTTAAGATTTTTTAGGGCGGACAGTCGTCAAGGTTGTCATCGGATGCAGAGGTAGAAGCGCTTGCGTAGGTTGCGGGAGTTTTGGCTTGTCGGCCTTTCACGAGTTCGTGGACTAGAAGGAATATAGTTTTAACGTGACACTCTAGTCTTTTTAGGCGGTCGTCGATTGAGCTGGGTCCTGCGGCAAAGTCCTCGGCTTCTAGCTCGAGGAGGTCCGGTCGCTTGGTGTAGTAAGTTCTTAATTGCGTGAACGTCACGGGTCAACTCCTCGATGTGGTCGTTCCTCCGGTTGTCCTCGGCTGAGGTGGCGCTAGTCGTATTGTAAAGGCTGACGTTCTTGTCCTTCGGGATCTTTGTTGTCCTCACTCTGGGGGGGATGCTGGTCCCTCCTAAATGGGGTTTCTCGGCCGGCTTTTCCTGTTTTAAACTACGGTAAATTTAAAATATCACAAAACAATGCAAGCAAACGTGCGGTTTAAAGTCCCAGCACAAACTAAGAACCAGCCTGTGCTAGCAGTCAATAATCTGTATGTGAACAAATGCGAATTCGTTAATGTTATCACACAGGGTATTCTTGTTACACAATGAGTTTGATAGTTCTATGGCACAAATGAGTAGCTGATTCAGACCCCCGCCACAACTGAAACATCTGGAAGACGAGTACTTCGGGATAAGTTTTATATCGCTCGAACGCATATCATCCGGACATGTCATTGTGCAAATTCAAAAAGTCTTTTACTCTTCGCTGTGATTGGCTCTTCAAATTGTAATGTTCTTTAGTGTAAGCTTCAAAGCGTCGTCATCCATGCTGAATTAGATCGTCAAATTGTGACATTCTTTAGTGAAAGCTTCAGTAGTAGTAGTAGTTGCTTCCATGTTCCACCGGAGTCCCAACGCGAAGTTAATGCAGACTCCCTGGAATGGCGGTCGAAGAGTGGCTAAGTAGGTGCAGCGTAGATTAAGAGTAGGTTAAACTTAGATTCAGAGTAGTTTAAACGCAGTCACAGTGGGTTTAAACACAGTTGGAGTAGGTCTAACAAAGTAACAAAGTAAATTTGACATGGGCACTAAGCAAATTTGATGCAGCTACAAAGAAAATTTGAGAGATGTAAATTAAATTTAACGTTTTTACAGAGTAACTCTAACGCGGGTACAGAGTAGGCCTCGAAGTAAGTTTGACGAAACTACAAAGATAATTTGGCTGATAAAAATTAAATTCAACTTATTAACAGAGTAGATCTAACCCGGGTACAGAGTAGGCCTAGGACATACAAATCATACTAAACAACGGCTACGAAGTGAATTTAACCTATAACAAATATACAGAGCAGGTCCATTGCAGACGCAGTAGGTTTTGAGTAAGGGAGTGGTAGCAGCTCCCTCCGTTCTCCGCCGGAGCTCCAACGTGTCGTCACTGAGGGCTTCTTCTCGTAGAACGACGGTCCGTTGATTCTGCACAGCTCTGTGCACGAAATTAAAGTAAAAAAAAATCAATTAGTGCGCAGGGAGGATTGCAAGCTTGGGATCGAAGATGATTCAGACCTCGCTACCTCTACACTACCTCATAGAGGCCTGTGTGTTTTCCGAAAGCGATAAATTTTTTCCGGTGTTCCGTTTCTGTGAGCAGGCGCTGCAGGTCGCACTGGGGGCTCAAAAAGGCTCGTCGGTCTGCTGCGAGTGCATCACAATCTACTAGCAAGTGTTTCAGGCTGATTGCCTCTTGGTGGCAACAGGGGCATGGTGGTGCGTCCGGTCCCATGTCTACATCCATTAGGTGGTTGTGAGTCATCCACGTGTGTCCCGTGCACAGAAGATTAATGAACACTTGGTCTCCCCTATTAGAAAACCTGGCGTCCCATTCTTCCACGGATGGTTTAACTGCAAGCATCTTTTGTCCACTTTGTTGCCAAGAGTCGTTCCATTGTGATGTTGGACCCGAGTTGATGACTGGGAACCATTCTCGGTAATGTATAGAGATGAACTGTTCCTGCTGGGTAGACACCCGTTTAGCGAGTGAATCTGCGCGTTCGTTTCCTCTTAATCCCGCGTGTCCAGGGATCCAGCAGAACTCGACCGCCGGCCCGCTCGGACGTCGTGAATAGGACGTGTTGCATTTTTCTAAGGGCAGGGTGATCAAAGTGCAGAGTTTTCAGCCGGGTGAGAACACTCAGACTAACTGGAAATATAACACTTTTGGGGTGGCGGTCGCTTTCTGTAATGGAGATGGCCAGTTCGAGTGCGTGTAACTCTGCAGAGAATATAGAGGCCTCGTGGGGCAGGGTGGCCGAACGCGAGGTCCCTTCGCCTATGGCGGCGGCTCCCACTCAGTCCGGTGTTTTCGAGCCGTTAGTGTATATATGGCGGTGCTCAGAGTACTGTTCATCGAGTAGTCGTGAGAATTCTCGGCGGTACGTGTTGGTTGGGGTTGTTGCTTTGGGGTACGTCTGCAGATATAGGTTGACCAGTGGTGGGCTGATCATCCACGTTGATGTGTTGATTTGAAGAATTCGATAGGAGAATGAAGGCTTGATTGCTTTGCGTCTGATGTTCAGTGAGATCAGTAACTTATCCACGCATAGAGAAAAGGGTGGGCACATGTTCTTCTTAGCCGCAAAGAGACGTTTATCGAGAATGTTGGTGACGTCACCGAGTGCTGGGCTATTGATGTAGCTCCTTTTGTCTTGAATTAGTACTGTAGTGAGAGTTTGTCTCTCCGGAGCGGAAGCTCGTTAGCAAGCACGTTTAAGGATTCGATAGGTGTGGAACGGAACGCACCGGTTGTGATACGCAGGGCGTTATTTACTATGGTTGAAAGAGGTTCTAGGGTGGTTTTGGCTGCTGAACCGTAAACAATTGCTCCAAAGTCAATGCGCGAGCGCATTAATATTCTGAACAACGTCATGCCGGTGTCCATATCGGCTTCGAATTTCATGGATGTTACAGAGAGGATAAGTCCGGTTGCTTTTTTGCAGCAGGTCTCCAGGGCTACAATATAAGGTTGCCATGTGAGTTTAGGGTCCCACACAAGACCGAGGAATTTTATTGATTCCTCGTATACTAGCGCAGTGTTGTTTGCTTTAAAGCTGGTTTTAGATGTAAGGCGGGCAAGAGAGTTAAGTGCATGCTTTTCGTTTTGGGGGACAAGAATCTGAATCCGTTCAAGGAGGCCCAGTTTCCCACTAGGTTTAGACATTTCTGAAGTTTCTGTTGAATTGTTAAGAGGCTAAGGTGCCTATAGCTTATTTGTAAGTCGTCCACGTATAGTGATGAAAGCAATCTTCCGTCGCGAGGGAGAATGTCTGCTATCTGGTAGATCTTGGGTGTAAAAAGAGTGACAGTGAGGACGCTTCCATGGGGGACGCCCATTTCTTGCGGATAGAATGGTGATAAGGTGTCGTCGACCTTAACCCTGAAGGTGCGATTTTGCAGGAATTGGTGAATATAACGTGGTAAGTGGCCTCTCTGTCCTTTGCGGTGGAGATCCTTCATGATGCCATATTTCCAGGTAGTATCGTATGTTTTTTCAACGTCGAAAGAAATGGAAACCACGTGTTCTCCGCGGACAAATGCCTGTCTAATGTTAGATTCCAGTCTTACAAGGTGGTCCGTCGTAGAGTGGCGCTTGCGACTGCCCCACCGGATGCTGTTCAGGCCTGCATGCATAACGAGGTAGTCGACGAGGCGCGTATTTATCATTCTTTCCATGGTCTGGCTGAGAACGCTGGTAAGAGCGATGGGGCGGTAGTTATGTGGGTCGCCGTGGAATGTCCCGGGTTTGGGTATTGGGATAATTGTAGATTCCCGCCATTGATTGGGAAAAAATTAGTTTGAGTACAGAGTGTTGAACACTTTTAATAAGTGGTCGGACGCCATCTGGGAGATTTTTGATCATGTTGATGTGTACCCGGTCTGGCCCAGGGGAAGTTTAACGTGTATGGTCTAGAGCGCTCTGCAGTTCGTGGAGGGAAAAAGGTTTGTTGTAGGCCTCTTCGTTTCTAGAAGTAAAGTCAAGATGTTCGCTGTCTCGCAAGTTCCTCTCCGTTGGAGAGCAGCCGTGTAGTTTGTTGATTGCGAAATCTGACTAAACGTTTGAGCTAGTTTATTTGCGATTTCCGCGTGGGTAGAATAAGTTCTGCCTCCGTCGGAAAGGATGTTAATAGGTCGTTCGGGTTTTCCCTGAATATGTCAAATTTTTTCCCACACCTGGGAGAGGGGAGTGTCTCGATTAATAGTATTGACTAATTGAGCCCAGCTTTCACGTTTCTTCTCCACTAGAAGTTTTCGATATACAGCAGATGCCCTATTCCACGCTACTCGGTTCCTGGGGGACCGTGCGCGTCGGTAGGCATGGTATAGCTTTTCTCGCTTATCTCCTGCTTCTTGCACCTCTCGGCACCACCATGGTTTCGGAAAGAAGGTTGAAGGGTATTGGGAATGCTTGCCTCGGCTTCGGCTTGAAACTTTTCTTATAGTCTTTTCGATAGTTGGGCGACGATTTCGTGTTCCGACGTGGTTTCGGGGATGTTGTCCATATCACTCCACGTGATGTGCGTTGAGTATACAATCCAGCCGGCTTTCCGGTAGTTGAATCGAAGTTCTTGTGGGACAGGGTTTCTTGATTGGTTGGTGAGAAGCGATATGATGACTGGGTTGTGATCGCTGTCGTGTGTGGAAGGCAGAACTCCCCAAACGAGTTGGGGTACCAGAGTGGAGGAGCGTATGAGCTCTTCTAGATAAGAGCTGTCAGCCAGGCCGTGATCGTTCTTGCTGGTGGTGTGTTTATGGGTCGTGTTGGTTAACGAGGGATCTTGTCCCTTGCAGTGGTTTTTCACGAATGGAGCCACATTCGAGGCAGGTGGACGTAGTTCTGGGTTTTGGTCCTGGCGGGCCGTTATTTGGGTGTTGTTACTGATCCTTTTGCTCAGTGGTGCCTGGATATTAGAGGTTTCCTCATCTCTTTGTCTTTTTATTTTTATAGTAGTGAGCCTTGCTGTGTGGTCGACTGCAAGAGATGCATCCATCTCGTCGTCCTCCAGGTCTTTGCATAAATCATTTTTAGAACTGTGCGTCTCAGGTGCGGAGCCGGTCGCTGGGCTGGGTGAGGAAGCACTGCAGCTAAATAGGAGTGTTGGAGTCTTGTTACGATGTTGTTCTGATGATGTGTTGATATCGTCGGGGGCGCTTGGTTGGCTTGTCGATTTGACTGCTTTGTCATATTGAGACGGTTTGGGTTTTCGTCTTTCCAGAGTTGGATAGCTTGCTTCAGTGTAACTCTGCGTTCATTCATTTTGTGTGATAGTTATCTTTTTGTGGTCCATATGTACTGGGCCTGCCTCATGAGCAGTGGTAGCATTTAGGGTGGCGGACTGTGCAGTCTTTTCTGCCGTGCCCACCAGCGCATTTCTTGCTAAGTTGGGGTGTGTGTGGCTGGCAGTATGCGATGACGTGGCCGTATTCTAGGCATTTTTTGCACATTGGGAGCCATGTTGCTGCCGGGTAGGTTTTGGTTCTTCCTTGTTCACCCGGGATTACTATGAATTCTGGTGCGTCGTGTCCCGGGAAGGTAATTTGGTATGCAGTAGAATTTGCGTTACGTGATTTTATCCATGTTGCTTGACGTACTTCGGTGAATCCGTAGTCTTCAGCTAGACCTTCAGCAAAAGCACTGAGGTCTGTTGTAGGCGTGTAACGAGAGGTGTATATAATCCGTGGTATCGTTCAAGGACAGATGCATTTCAACTGTAACTTCGATTTTATTTATGTGGGTAATCTTTTGTATAGCGTTACTTTGCGCACGTTCTGTGACATAGGCCAAATATTTCTTTCTCTGTCGTTGTATTTCTTTTGGTTTTCCTCCTAGTTGTTTGGTGAGTGACTTCATCATTATAAATGGATTAGTTGAAAAGGCAACTTTGCTTGCACCACTTTTGTTGAACGTTATGAGGAAGTGGGTGGGAAATGGTTCTGATCTTCTTTCCCGGGTAGGAGGGTCATTTTGAGAAGAGTGCTTCGAGACTACAGCCTCTCGTCGCCCGACCCCGTGATCTATCTGGTATTGGATGATCGCTCTCTTCCTCTCCTTCTCTGGGCTGTCTCTGTGTCCGGTGGGGTGTCCGCCTTCTTTGCAATAAAAACAGTGCTGTTTTTCGGATTGGCGTGATTGGGGATCTTCCCGTTTGTCGTGGTCGTCCTGGGAGCAGTATGAGCATCTTTGCTTACAGTTACAGTTTCCTTTCGTATGTCCGTATTTCAGGCATTTATAACATCGCATCGGACGTCTCTCAAATGGTGTAACCTTGGTTTTTGTGGCGCAGAAGGGAATGTCCAGGTATTTTGGTGGAGTGGGGCAATTGAATTTTAGTATTAGGACTGTGGTAGTCTCTCTTCTTGGTGTGATCTTCGGAGCGACCTTTGCTTCGACAACGCTGTCCTCGTATTAAACGAGTCCAGTGATGTACTCCTCGATTTTCTCCTTCGGGATATCCTCAACGTAGATCAAACCTGAACTTGTAGAGAAAGTCGGGTGTGGCTCTATTTTGCATGGTTTTCCACCGAGTCTGTTCTTGGAAAAAATCGTGTAACTTTGAAGTTTTGTGTCTACTCTGATGGCAAAGCATTCGTCGCCGCTGGTGGCGGCGCTCAAGACTGGGCGGCCATTGAAAGAGCCTAGTTAATTTCGCAGAGTGTTTAGACAAATATCAGGTCTGTCGTTGGCGTCGAACGTGATCTTCAGGCGTTCTGGAAAGGTAGGACTATTGTTGAACAAGTTTTGTTCATTGAATGACGTGTATTGCTTTCTCCTTGCAGTCCTTGGAGCTCGGTTGGGATTTTGGTGAGGTGAAGAGTTGTCGAAGTTGTCGTCAGGTGTAGAGGTGGAGGTACTTGTGTAAGTTGCGGGTTCTTTAGCTGGTTTGTTTTTTACTAGTTCGTGGATATGGAGGACAAATGGTCATGACATGTCCCTCGAGTCTTGTTAGACGGTCGTCAATTGTGCTAGGTTCTGAGGCGAAAACTTCTGCTTTCTGTTCAGAGAGGCCGGTTGCTTGGCTCAGCAGATTCAGTATTTCCTGGACGTTCTTGGTCAACTCGTCGATGTGGCCGTCCCTCCGGTCGCCGTCCGCCGAGGTGGTGCTGGTCATCTTGCGAGGTTGATGTTCTTGACCGTTGGAACCTTGGTCTTCGGTGCTCTGGAGGGGATGCTGGTCCCTCCTAAATGGAGTTTCATTCGACTCCCCATCGGCCCCCTGGTTCGCGCCAGGGGCTTAGGGGCGCACTCTTGCTGGCCTATTAGCTGGCTATAGTGATTCTACAATTAACGTTTCACGACCACAAATATTTCATCAAAGCAAACATGCGGTTCAAGGTCCCAGCACAAACTAGGGACCAATCTGTGCTATAGCGGAGGTTCTCTGCAACACCAGTAGCTATTCGGCAGGAAAGCAACGAAGCTCAACGCTGTGCCCTGTTTAGCGAGGGCGGCCGCGTGCATGCTAGTACCGCCGTGGCCAGGAATGCAACAAAGCTCAACGCTGTGCCCTGTTTAGCGAGGGCGGCCGCGTGCCTGCTAGTACCCCCGTGGCCAGGATTGCAACAAAGCTCAACGCTGTGCCCTGTTTAGCGAGGGCGGCCGCGTGCATGCTAATGCCACCGAGGCCAGGAATGCAGCACAGATCAACGCTGTGATTTTGATTTGATTTGAGCCTCATTTCCACCAGAGCCTCAAACTGAGTCATAATAGGCTCCCTTGTAGGGCGCGACCGTCGTTGATTCAGGTAAGCTCGCACGGCCTTTCGTGCGAAATTTCATTCATTTATTATTCGCTTCCATGTTCCACCGGAGTCCCAACGCGAAGTTAATGCAGACTCCCCCCGTAGGGCGGTCTTGCGTGCGAAAATATTAGTCATGTCAAGATAAAGTCAGTACATATTTCAAGTGTGGCACATTCGCGTACTAGCGCGTACGATAGATAAAAGAGTTTATGCGTATCTTCGTAAAATGTGTTGTTATTTCTGTGCGTAATTGGGTGGAGCGACCACCTCATTAGCACATGTGTTTAAGGTTTAGACAGCTTCGTATAATCCGGTGTGTTTTCCGAAAGCGATAAGCTTTTTACGGTAGGTTGGGTCCGTGAGTAGGCTTTGTAGGTTGCACGGGGGATCTAGGAACGCTCGTCGGGCTGCCGCGAGTGCGTTGCAATCCATCAGTAAGTGTTTCACGCTGATAGCCACTTGGTGGCAACGCGAACTGGAGAAGTCTTTCACTTTTTGCACGAGGATCTTTCAGATAAGGGTTACGACTGTGTTCGGACTCACTCACAGTTACTGGAGCACACCCATTGGTGAGTGATCAGTGTATAAAACATTTGCAAGGTGTTGTCTATTTCTGACTCAAAGTGAATCAATGCAAATTCATAATAAAGAAACACAAGAAAGACCTGCAGTTACGGTATATAT
>SDVV010020288.1:0-13350 GCA_016164225.1 Gammarus roeselii
GTTATGGTCACAATTCATCCAAGTTTAGATGGGTTATGGTCACAATTCATCCAAGTTTAGATGGGTTATGGTCACAATTCATCCAAGTTCAGGTGGGTTATGGTCACAATTCATCCAAGTTTAGATGGGTTATGGTCACAATTCATCCAAGTTTAGATGGGTTATGGTCACAATTCATCCAAGTTCAGGTGGGTTATGGTCACAATTCATCCAAGTTTAGATTGGTTATGGTCACAATTCATCCAAGTTTGGATGGGTTATGGTCACAATTCATTCAAGTTTAGAAGGGTTATGGTGACAATTAATCCAAGTTTAGATGGGTGATGGTCACAATTGATGGAAACGGGATCTTCGTTTTTAACATCGGTCAGAAATGTTTCCTTTTAGATCTGCGTTACACGATCTGTTACAAGTCTGACCGAAGGCTTTCGGATCAGCCTCTGGTGTGATCGGTACTGGTTTATTGAGAATGAAAGTTCTTTTTAATTTCTTCGAAGCCAGTTTCAGATAAGGTTGTATTATAGTAATGAACATAGATAGTATCGCAAATATCACGTGGTGTGTTGTGCTCATGACCGGTGCTGTTTCCTCACTTTCAATTACTGTTTTATCGTCCAATTATTGTGTATATTTGGCAAAGAATGTTAGTATTGGAATATTCATTATTCATTGGGTATTATTAATTATATGCAGGGAATTATGCATTATTTTTGTATGAATGGCGCTAGCAAGGATAACAAATGTCATGCTATCAATCCTACGTCATTCGAAAGAAAATTTTGCCGAAAATTATTGTTGATACAGGCACTTGAATCAATTCCATTTCTTTGATGCATAAATTCTAATACTGACACGTAATCATATGCGCTGATTTTAACACAATTTTCACGGGTCGAACGGTGAAATTTTTCACATCTCTATGTTAACAAGTCATATTTTTTACATCCTGAAATTAAGAGTACGCAGTGGGCGCAGTGACTGAATCAGGTTGGCACACAAATATCAATTTATCAATTTCTAGTCCTCGATGTAATGAACGTTCTTAATTCATCGCGCTAACCTTCATTTGACGACTGAACCGTTCAACTCTGATTGGATCGTTTCGTCGTTAAGTCGTCATGTTCTATTCCCAATCACAACTACCGTCATTTACCTGTACAACCACGTAGAGACAATTTCCAACCTGACATAGTAAATTGGATATGAAACTGCATCTAGTCAAAGTTCTTTGTGGAATTTTAATGGAAACTATTTTACAGCTATTATAATCAGTTCACTGGTACCATTCAGAGGCCGATTTTTTTACTGTGTTTATTCGAGGTAATTGCTTCTATGACTCCCTTCGTAATACCGTGTTCTTCGCCTGCTTCCTGTACCATGCACATTTCCTCCAAGATTCTGGGATGAGTTTTCCTTACTCAAAAACCCTGTAATGGTTCCATATTTGCTTCGTTAGCGCATTTCATTGATGTTCTTTATCCACATCAAAGAAAGATGTACTCCTGGGGGTCATTCTCGTGATATTTCTGCTTGTTTTGTTATTGCTTCTTGCTTGCGCAAAGGTGTTCGAACATCGTAGTTCTCTGCTTGGGTCTTTAGGGAGGCGATTCCAGTACATTGAGAACTCGTCATGAGGATCTAACGAGATTCAATAAAATTCAAAATTACTGTTTGATGAACTTTTATGAAACACTCTACCAAGAAAATTCCAATGAACTCAAAGAAGGAACTGAATTTTCAATTATTCACGGGAAAAAAATACAAGAACCAAAACAGATGTTCATTTGATTGTGAGAATATCTGGAAACACCTACCGGAATTTTCTGACTCACGAGGTTGATTAATTTCTTTATATTTGTTAGATTTACCGTTTATTTTGAAATAGCATTACACTTTCAAAGATTATTCGTATGTTCATCATCAAAGGGATTACACTGTGCCAGTTCACATTTGTAGACATAAGGCAATTCGTAATGCCATTGTAATTAAACTAGTCACTATCTGTATATGCTATTGTGTCAACGTTACCTTTTGTTCGTAATGTGGCGATACATGTCGATTGGTTCCGTCTGAATGTGTTTGTACTATGTATTATATTGTGAAACTTCTATTTATTCTAGGCATTATTATTATTATTATTATTATTAATAATATTATTATTATTTCGTTTTCTATGAGCCTGATGTAAGTATAAGTGTTACTATCTGTGTTTTCATTCTCCCGTTAAGATTTCATTTCCTTTATTGTTGTAGCAGAGGTTTGAATGTTTGCATGACACGAGGTCTATGGTTACCAGTGTTGGACATTTGTAGTATCCAGCGACACTTTCCAAAGGTTTCGTCAGATGTTCAGAAGATGAAGTAACATGAAAATGTGCATCTAGTACCTTTTAGCAGTTGCATAGTGTCGCTCCGATACCACATGACCGTTCAAATCTGCCCGGGGGAAATACAGCTCCATAAGACAACGTCTTCATTTGAGGGCGAGCAAACCCTCTTGTGGTTGGTTAAAACCCGTTTTTTTGCCTGTGAGGCTGAACCAGAGCCATGCCTCTGGCATTAATGCAGGTGTTGTAATAAGGACATAGGTGCTAGAAAAAGTTGTAACTTCACATGATGAGAATAGTAAATGTAGAGTAATTAATTACCTGCAGCAGGCGCGATCACTCGGAGATCCTTGACGATCCTTGACGATCCTTGGCGATCTAGGGCGATCCTTGGCGATCCTTGGCGATCCTTGGCGATCCTTGGCGATCCTTGGCGATCCTTGGAAGACTGCTCTAGACCGGTCAAGCCAAGCTGTACCCTTTTCTTGATCCTTGGGCAATCAAGGCCTAGCAGTGTCAGAGGAATGCTAGTTTGTACGACGAATCAACTGTGATAATAGGAAGGTAGCATTGAATGACTACTACTACCTACACCTCGCTATTACAATTGCTAAACCTCACAATAACTATCACTGCCCCTCACTATAAAGTGAGAAGCAGTAAGTAATAATTTGTACACCTCACTATAACAATTAAGACACCTCACAAACAATTGATACATCTCAAAACAACAATAACTACACCTCACAATAATTATTACTATTCGTCACTATACCTTACAATTACAAGTAATACACCTCTCAATGACTATGACTACACCTCACAAAATTTGACGATTATTTCACCACACAATAACTACTATTAAACTTCACAATAACTCTATTACTACACCTCACAAGAACAATTAATACACCTCACAGAAACAATTATTATGCCTCACAATAACAAGCATTTTCACCTATAGATAACAATTTGTATTAGCCGTAGTACTCTGAACAAACGCTTTGTTCGTTCCACTAACTTTTGTTTCCTGCTTTCATAGCAGGATTGAATTTCTGAGATCTAGAGTGGCTTGACTACATCGCTATAATAATGGTATTCCTACTAAGTCGTATATGTGCTCAGCTCACTTTACTTCTCAGACGTTTTAAACACGAGGGCAGCAATCAATCATCATAAGCTATCATTTTATATTGCAGGCGGTCCTTTTTGTTCATCACATGTTGAAATTAGCCTCGATCTTAAGTAACAATAACAGCAACAAGAACTCCGCACTGTAAATGTGATGATGGTATCGTATGTGTATGGTTTAACTGCGATGGAGGCCAGTCGTCTCATGGTCTCATCACAGACGCATTACTCTCTTAAAAAGTTACTAAAAAATAAAGACTTATGAAATGAGTCAATTGTTTACCTGTGTTTTATTTCAACCCTGTGTATACCTCAATACCTTAACCCTGTGTATACCTCAAAACCTCAACCCTGTGTATACCTCAATACCTCAACTCTGTGTATACCTCAATACCTCAACCCTGTGTATACCTCAATACCTCAACCCTGTGTATACCTCAACCCTGTGTATACCTCAATACCTCAACCCTGTGTATACCTCAATACCACAAAACCTCAACCCTATGTATACCTCAACCCTGTGTATACCTCAACCCTGTGTATACCTCAATACCTCAACTCTGTGTATACCTCAATACCTCAACCCTGTGTATACCTCAATACCTCAACCCTGTGTATACCTTAACCATGTGTATACTTCAATACCTCAACCCGGTGTATACCTCAATAGCTTCTTTATTCTGATAATATTAAAGTTGATTACCGAGCAAAACTGGGGTGGAAATTTAATGAGATAGAATAAGAAATTCTGAAATTTTCATGTCAGTTATTAAGATCTTATCGAGAAACATTGCCCAATCGGCCATTAAGAAATTCGATATGGAGGCATATTTTTCTTTTAATTCGCTTGAGAAGGTTACGTTCTATGCACTTGTTTCGTTGTTTGTCACCCATCGGGCCATATTTTCTATATTTTTTGCCGTACATTTTGTCTCACCCAAGCTTAGTTCTCATATCACCATGCTCATTGAGGCATTGATGCATTCAAGCATTTAAAATAACGCGAGATTTCTTTGTCTTCAATTGGTTCTGGTTCGAGAAACCACACGCCTTTTTCCAGGAAACATTTTTTTCAGTATTTTCAGTAACCCGACCCTGTAGCCGGGGCGTTAGATCCTGGCTACCGTACCACCGCGAGTCGTAAAAGGCGATTAAAAGGGCGCCCCGTAGCCGGGAGTAGAATCGTGCTACTGTAACCCCTGCGTGCCGTAAAAGGCGACTAAAAGGGGCGGGGCGAAGGGGCTACGAATCCCTTTCTCTGTAAGACCCTTCCTCAAGACGAGCGGGGGGAGGAAAGGCTCACGCCTCTCTGAACCCTATTGTTAAGGTCGCTGAATGTGCGTGGCTGTAGTACGAATGAGATAAAGAGGAGAGAGATTGGTGCGATTTTTTTAAGGAGGAAGTTTGATGAGTTTGCGCTGAGTGAGACGAATTTGAAAAGTAAGGACGGATGTGAGTTTGATGTGGTAAGTGGAAAAAAATCTGGTATAGAAGAAGGTTGGGCACGAGAAGGTGTGGTCTTGATGTTGAGTGATCGGTTGACTAGTAGCGCTACCGAATGGAAGAAGGTGTCCTCGAGATTGATGTGGGTGAAAGTTAAGTTAGGCGTAGAAAGATGGGCAGTTGTAAGTGCTTGCGGACCTGGCAGCGAGAGGAGTGAAGAGGAGAGGGAGCAATTCTAGACTGACCTGAGTGAGTGTAATGAGAGTCTTGGAGGTCATTTCAATGTAGTTGTACTGTGTGACCTTAATGCAAGAGTTGGAGATGTAATGGTGGAAAATGTGATACGAAGGTATGGCGCTCCAGGTAGAATTGACAGTGGAGAAAACCTGATGGTCGGAAGCAGTTTGTTCAAGAAGCGAGATATCCACAGGTACACATGGGTAAGGATGGCCCGTGGTGCAGTGGTGGAGAGAGCACTGATGGATTTTGTGCTGATATCGAGGAGAGTGGTGTGGAGGCTGTTGGATGTGCGGGTGTTGAGAGGGGAGGGTGAAGAAGTGTCTGACCATCTGCTGGTGGAAGGTTGATTAAGAGTGGAGCAGAAGTGGAAGGGCAACAAACGAGTGGGAGGAGGAAAAGAGGTAGTGAAAATAAGTGGACTGAATGTGAGAAGTAGAGCCGAGGAGTTCCAGCAGGCGTTCAAGGAAGAATATGACAACGTGAGAGTTCAAGACTTGAGTGGTGTGGAGGAAGAATGGGACACGTTAAGGGATGCGTTGCTGAGATGTGCGAAGGAGGTGTGTGGTGTGCGTCGTGTGGGCGGGTGCAGAATCAAAGGTTGCGAGTGGTGGAACGAGGAGGTCAAACTGGCGGTGGCACGGAAAAGAGGAGCGTTTGAGGAATGGTTACAAGTGAAGTCGATGGTTTACAAGTGTTTTCAAGTGTAGGAAGACAACAACAGGTCTATTGGCCAAAACTAAGTTGCCTTTTGATAGCAAGAGGGTTAGTTATGGAGTAGAACGTCTAGGAGGCCTATTTGCCCAAACTAGGTTGTCTTTTGATAGCAAGAGGATTAGTTCTGTAGTAGAACGTCTATGAGGGCTTCGTGTGCCATTCCTGTTTTGTGTATAACAACAGGAAATGGGACAGCTTAGCTATTTATCAGCGATTTATGTAGAACTTATCGAGCCGCAACTTGAACGTTTCGATTGTATTGCTGTTTACGACTTCCGCTGGAACCTTGTTCCATTCTTCGACAACTCTATACGTGAAGAAATTGCGCGTGATGTCGAGTGAGGAACGTTTCCTAACGATTTTGTATCCATTGTTCCTAGTCACTCTGTTTGTATCTAAAGTGAAATTGCTCGCTCGGTCGACGTTTTCCTTACCCTTCATAATCTGCTACACTTCTATCATGTCGCCTCTGACTCGACGTTTCTCCAGCGAATAAAGATTGAGTTCACTAAGCCTGTCTTCTCATGATTTATTCCGCAGCGAGAGAATGAGCCTGGTAGCTCTACGTTGAACTTTCTCAAGTTTAGAAACATCTTTTCTAAGGAATGAAGACCAGAATTGAACGGCATACTCGATATGCGGTCTAACAAATGCATTAAATGACTTGAGCATACTGTGTTGGTTTTTGTCCGAGATAGTGCGGGATATCATACCTAGCATTTTGTTGCCTTTCATGGCAGCATCGTTACATTGCTTGCTGCTTTTTAAGTCGTTACTAACGATAACACCTAAATCTCGCTCTTCGGTGACGGGAATTAGTTTCTTTTCGATATTCGTGTTTGAGGTTATGAAGACCTTGTGCATAACTTTGCATTTGTCTACATTAAATTTCATTTGCCACTTTTCTGACCAATCAACAATTTTCTTCAAGTCTAGTTGGATCTGCTGACACTCTAGTTCAGTTTGCCTTTTTCCTCCGACCTTAGTATCGTCTGCAAACTTGCTAATGTTTGAGAGTACGTTGCTATCGAGATCGTTATTGAATATTGTAAAGAGAACTGGTCCTAACACGGATCCTTGAGGCACGTCGCTTGTAATATTAACCCAGGGGGAGGAAGCTCCGTTAGGTACAACTCGCTGCCGTCTGTCCGTAAGCCAGCATTAGATCCTGTGCAATTTACTAATTAGGCGCTTGTGAGGGACTTTATCAAAGGCCTTTCGAAAGTCAAGGTTAATGATATCGATTAGACATTTGTGTCGTGGATTTCGATTATATTTCGGAAAAAGAGTAGCAGATTTGTAAGACAGGAACGGTTGTGTCTAAAGCCATGCTGGGAGTCACCAATCTATTTGTTCGATTATAAGAAATCTGTTATTTTATCCGTTATCAAACTTTCCATCAACTTGCCAATGACTGAGGTGAGACTGATTGGACGGTAGTTGCCGGGACACTTTTTCTCTCATTGTTTAAAAATTGGGGTAACATTGGCCTCTTTCCATTTAAAGGGGCCGGTGCCATTTGTGAGAGATTGGGTGAAAATGTTTGATAAATGTTCGGCGATTTCGTTTCTAATCTCTTTTAGAATTCTAGGATGAATTTGGTCTGGACTTGGAGATTTGGTGACTTTCAATTTATCTATATATTTATGAACTTCGGTGGGGGAAAAGTTCAATGCAGTGAGGGCTTTAATTTGTTTTGCCGCTATGATATCCTCAGGATCAGGAATATCCTGATTCTCTACCGTAAATACAGAGCAAAAAAATCATTAAGTAGACCACTGATCTTGGTGTCGTCCGTTTCTAGCTCACCAACATCATTCTCGAGAGGACCTATTGCAGATTTTTTTTTTTGCTCGAAATATAAGTAAAATATTTTTTCGGATTAGTTTGGGCATTGGCAGCCATTTCATTTCCATAATCTTTCTTATCACGTTTCAGGACCCTCTTTAGATATCGTCTGCTAATTTTGTATCAATTTTTTGCTACGTCGTCATGCTTTATCGAATGTTTTTTTTTGTAAATGAATGCTCTGAAATTCTTCTTTCCAGTATTTGGGCTGATAGGCTGCTGTTCGCCTAGTTTTGCGCGGGATATGCTCATGTTCGATATTTTTAAGTGCAGTCGAGAAATAGTCAAGCGATTGATTGCCATCTTGTCCGAGGATTAAATTTACTGACACCATTGACTCTCTTAAGCAATCAAAATTAGCTAATCTGAAGTTAGGGAGTTCTTCGCAGTTTGTTGATGTTATCAACTCGAGCTCTATCAAAAAACGGTTACAGTTGTGGTCACTAGTTCCGAGTGGTTCGCCTACTTTGACGTTCGTGACATGAGAGTCGCTTGCACTAAATAGGAGATCAAGAGAGGAGAAACGAGGTGAAGAGGGGTTGTGAGGAGAGTCAAAAGGGACACTGATGCCCGGTGGGGCAGACAGTGCCATAATTTTGAGGAGAACAAAAAGATGTTTTTAAAAAAGGTGAAGAAGGTGAGAAAGGGAGAGACCGGAAAGGAGGAAGTGGTGAAAGATGAAAATGGCTAGTTGTTGTTAGAAAGTGGTGATGTACGGAAGAGGTGGGCCGAGTATTTTGATGAGTTGTTGAATGTCGAGGATGACAGAGAGGCTGACATTGTTGCTGTGGGTGGTGGTGCTCGCATGATTGTTTTAGGAGAAAGACTTGTGGCGAACATTACCAGGGAAGAGGTGCAGGAGGCAGTGGAGGTGATGAAAGCAGAGAAAGCCCCTGGTTTGGATGGCTTTGCGACCGAGTGCCTGATGAAGGGTGGAATAACGATTGTCGAATAGTTGGTGAGGTTACTTGACTTGTGTTTTGTGACAGGCGTGGTACCGATTGAGTGGCGCAGTGCCGGCATTGTTCTGCTATATAAGGGCAAAGGAGATATAAATGAATGCTGCAACTCGACAAGTATCAGTCTGTTATGTGTGGTTGGTAAGTTGTATGGGAGAGTGCTACTCCAAAGGATTAGAGACTGTACGGACTGCGCGAGATTTCTTTGTCTACAGAGCCGGCTACAGAGCCGGGTTACTGAAAATACTGAAAAAAATGTTTCCAGGGAAAAGGCGTGTGGTTTCTCGAACCAGAACCAATTGAAGACAAAGTAATGGATCTGGAGAAGGCATACGATAGGATTAACAGGGCAGTGCTGTGGAGGGTGTTGCGTTTGTATGGAGTGGGCGGACATCTGTTGAAAGCGGTGCAGAGTTTCTATGTTGGCAGCCGAGCATGTGTCAGAGTGGGAAGCGAGGTGAGTGATTGGTTACAGTGAGAGAGTGACTGAGACAAGGCTGCGTGATGTCTCCCTGGCTAGCGGAGTTGGTAGTAGGGCCAGTTGCTTTTTGCGGATGATACGGCCCTGGTTGCGGATTCAGAGGAGAAGCTATGTAGGCTAGTGTCTGAGTTTGGTAGAGTGTGTGAGAGGAGGAAGCTTCGAGTGAACGTAGGTAAGAGTAAAGTGATGATATGCTCGAGGATTGTCGATGCGAGCAAAAATAGTGTCCCCGTTGATGGAGAGCTCCTGGAGGAAGTGAAGTGATTTAAGTATTTGGGCTCCCATGTGGAGTTAACTGAACTAGTGGAAACTGAAGTGAAGGAGGGATGTAAAGTGTTGGGTGCACTAAAGAGTGTAATGAGCTGTAGAACGTTGGGAATGGAAGCAAAGAGAGGGCTGTATGAGGTTGTTGATGTCCCAACTGTGCTCTACGGAGCTGAGACTTGGGGGGTGAGAGCAGAAGAGACGAAAAGGATGAATTTTTTCGAGATGAAATGTTTGAGGAGCATGGCTGGAGTAACGCTGTGAGACCGGATCACCAACGACGGGGTTCGAATCAGAACAAGGATGGTGAAGAAGTTGGAGAACAGTGTGGATTCGCTTGTTCTGAGATGTTTCGGGCACATGGAGAGGATGGATGAAAGGAGATTGTTTAAAAGGGTGATGAATGCGGAGGCGAGTGGTCACAGATGGTTTGAACCAGGTGTTAGGAAGGAAAGACATGAATGTGGAAGTAGCGAGAGAGCGTGCAATGAACAAGCGTGAGTGGCGAATGGTTGCGAATGGTTGATTTTGACGCTGCTCTGATGTGCTTTCCCGCCCTTGGCATCCCGTTGTCGGGATGGTCGTGAGTGGTGGGGGGGTCAGGCCATTATGACGCGACGGGGGTAAACCAGTGAAAACTGCCGGACCCTGTTGCTGACAACGTATCCTAGGAACGCACTCGTGACCAGAGTGTGTGTTGCGGGGTTACCGGCCGTACCCTTTAGCACAAAAGGGCTAAGTTGTGTGAGTGTGAGCGTATGAGGGTGTGAGGTGCGCCTTGCCGTCGGCCTCCCCCCTTCCTGGAGAATGCGGCCTAGTGTCTGTATATGTATCTGTATGTTTCATTCCTCAGTATTCTTTGTTACCGCAACGGGAAATAGAAACAAGTCACTTTAAGATGAGGATGCGCAATAAAATTGCATGATGAAATACAGCTCGGTGTCCTCCCCTTCTCCCCAGGATGTGCAGACTGGTCAGAAATCATGGAACCATCCTGGTTGAGACAGTTTGACGGTAACGCCCCTCTCCCTCTTTTCCTCCTCTCCCCACCTTGGGAAATTAATGGCTTCCCACCCACCCACCTCATGCCGGTTACCAATGAAAAAAATATTTGCTTACTAATCTCATTGTAAGCCGCCTTTATTGATAACTGTAGGGGAGAAATAGGTTTGGGGGCCCAATATGAAAAGGGTTGCATGATTAGTTTCCCTTGTATGATCGAAGACTTTGATTATTCAATCCAGTAAATGTTATCATATTTCGGTAGTTCAGGAAATATAAAGAAATGACGGGAAAAAAATAACAATAATTGATAGAGAAAGGAATAGAAAAACGACATAGATTTCAAAACCTACATAATTAAATGATCAATCCACTTACTCTAACAACTATCACATGTTTTGATAGATGACCTGTCTGTGTGGGTCTCTAGTATTACTTCTGCATTCCAAAGCCTATTATATTTACCACAGAGTGACGGAAGAGAGTGCCTGGCCAGGGTAAGGAGGGTGAAAGTTTAAAGACAAAGTCGATGAGGCTTATTAGGACCTGTCAAATATCATTTACTAAGGTTGATGGACTGGACAAACAGTTCGTGCAACTTATCCTCACTGATTTTATTTAGGCATTCGTTTCAGAATTAGGCATGAATTAATGATACGGTCTCCTATACTATGTAGAATTCAGCGGTGGTTATCTCTACTTCATTTTCTGATTGCACACGCCACAGGTGATTCTTCTCCACCTTGCTGAAGACAACATCACAGATCCTCCTCCACCTAGCTGACGACGACATCACAGATCCTCCTCCACCTAGCTGAAGACAACATCACAGATCCTCCTCCACCTAGCTGAAGACAACATCACAGATCCTCCTCCACCTAGCTGAAGACAACATCACATCGCCACACAGGCGCATCATTTTTTTTTCAAATGAATCGGCTAATTCGAAGAAAAGATTAAAAGGAATGAATTTAAATTAGTAAAGCACCATAGCAGACTGATTTATTTCTCTATCGTGTATCGAATTCAACATTGCCCTCTACCCAAAGGGCCATTAACCTTGTTTCTAAGGTCTAATGTCCTAGTGTTTTGTCTCATCTACGATATTAACTCCCACCATTCGACGTTGTCCGGTTCGATAACGGATGGGCGGCACCCCAGACCTGTTTTTCTCGAAACAATATCTCTTTTTGGTTGTACACTCATCCATCGACTTTTATCGTCGCATTCTTTGTTTTGTCCAACTGCTTATTTAATTTTTTAATCCTTGCCCCTGAAAACACTAACGACAAGCCCCGATGCATGTCTGAATTGATCTACCTGATGATTATATGTCGACACATAGCATTGCGATCAGACATTATGTTTTCATGACGTAATTGGTTGATTATCTGCCTGATTCGATGGGTAGCGAAGTTTATCTGGTTATGTGTGGGTGTGAGTAGAGGGCCTCTGCCATACATGCATGTGTGATCCTGGCTGGGCATATTTGAAGCGACGCTGTGCGAAGAGATCCCTGTCTTTATACGTGACGTTACATTACACGCTTTGCGGAAATACGAATGTACTGAAAATTAATTTCTTATATCTTTCACTGTCGGGGTTAAAACAGAGTCGTGTTGACAGGGTGATAGTGTTGATGCTCCGAGCGAGCTGGAAAATATTGTTTTACGTTGCCAGTTTCGTGTTAATCGTCATCAATTGTTTGACTCTGCGTTCTCCGGCTTGCGGCAAGCAATGGAGTGGCACAGTTCTGCTTGAAAGAAGATACGGTTGCACTTTTCTGAATGTCAGCTGGTAGCTTGTTGAAGCTCTTTGGACCTGAAATAGTGAGAGCTTTCGCCCCAATCCCTGTTCTTCTGTACTTTGTGTCAATATTATTTACATTCCTTGTTGATCGTTGATGGGCCGCTTTTCGAGTTGTCAACGCAACACCGTTTGAACAGGAAAGCTTCTTTTGAATTTTAAAAACTCGTATTGCTTCACTCAGTTTTAGTCGTTCCTGGATGTTCAGCCAAAGAATTTTTCTTTAGAAACAGTGTCACGTGATCGCTCTTTCTAAAGTTCCCATAGTGATCTACTTTTGCTGTGAAGTTTATACTACGTTGAATGTCTGAGAGTAATGTTTTTGTTCACTTTCCCCATATGGGTAAAAATATCAGAGCATTGATTACGAGAAGTCTGGATTTAAAGTCGAGTTGTTTCTTCGTTCGACTGAGAAACATGAGTGTACCATTCAGTTTGGAACAGAGCTTTTCAACAAGACGTCCAAAGGTCATATTGGGATCAAGCCACACTCCCGGGCTTTTGATTTTGTTGTCATGAGATATTTTTTCGCCCATACAATCAACAGCAAAATTCTATGGAACTCCCCGTGTGTTTGCTTTGGATTCCAGGATAATGCACTGTGTTTTACTTGTACTATCTTTCAGCCCATTTCAGGAATACCAATTATTTATGTGGGTCAGTGCTGTTTCTGCATCCTTCTTCAGCTTTTCTAATTCGTTAGCCGGTCTATGGAAGTTAACCTACTTTGTGGTGAGCCTGAGACCGTTCTCGTTGTACTAAGAAAGCATAGGAGAAACGCCTGAGTTCCGATCTACATTATAAGCATCCATATCGTCTCACATACTCGTTTTCCGTTTCACAGCACTCTCAGTTTGCATGGCACCGTTACAGCACTCTCAGTTTGCGTGGCACCGTTACAGCACTCTCAGTTTGCATGGCACCGTTACAGCACTCTCAGTTTGCATGACACCGTTACAGCACTCTTAGTTTGCATGGCACCGTTACAGCCCTCTCAGTTTGCATGGCACCGTTACAGCACTCTCAGTTTGCATGGCACCGTTACAGCACTCTCAGTTTGCATGGCACCGTTACAGCACTCTCAGTTTGCATGGCACCGTTACAGCACTCTCAGTTTGCATGGCACCGTTACAGCA
>SDVV010020289.1:0-13350 GCA_016164225.1 Gammarus roeselii
TATATTCTGCCAGCTATTCTGAGGTGATTCACTGAAGTCTCAGCTAATATTATAGATTAGAGTGCCAAGGCTTTCTAGTGCACTGGAGTCGATGTCCTCCTAAAATTATAACGAACGCTACCGATATCCAAAATCAAGATAGGCTGCACAATGAAAAACATTCAAGCCTAAATTATGTACATTGTTTATCTTCTTGTAGCCTTGCAGTGGCTGGCCGCCCTCGAACCGGGCAGCACATCTAGGCTGGTCTAGTAGTGCTGCAAATTTTACGTATTATTAGAAAGGTTTCGTGAACCTGTCCCCGCCAACCGGCGCTTAACTCTACTTTCGATCGCGTATTTTGAT
Source organism: Gammarus roeselii (assembly GCA_016164225.1). Classification (NCBI taxonomy): domain Eukaryota; kingdom Metazoa; phylum Arthropoda; class Malacostraca; order Amphipoda; family Gammaridae; genus Gammarus; species Gammarus roeselii. Next base: position 346 of record SDVV010020289.1, read on the forward strand.
TAACATCACGAAATGTGTACACAGCAAACAGACACTATTAACTAGCACTGCCTCAATCCTTCGATCTACAACACTGCAAGGAGAAGAACTACCTTCCTTATCTCAACAACACTAGTTACTAGCACTATGCCCCTTCCTTCGCTCTACAACAACACTGCTTAGTAGTACTACCTTCCTTATCTCTACAACACTAGTTACTAGCACTACGCCCCTTCCTTCGCTCTACAACAACACTGCTTAGTAGTACTACCTTCCTTATCTTTACAACACTAGTTACTAGCACTACGCTCCTTCCTTCACTCTACAACAACAATACTACTAAATAGCACTACCCAACTTCTTTCACTCTACGTTCTACTTTATGCTGGACAAGTGAAAACTGAAGTGGAATATAGGGTGAAGTAAGGATGTAAAAAACTATGTGCACTGATGGGTGCAATGAGGTTCAGGGCGTTGGGTATGAAAGCAAAGAGAAGGTTGTAGGAGGGGGGCAGCTATATTGAGTGAAGTCAGGATTTAAAGAGCTATGTCCGCTGATGGGTGCAATGAGGTTCAGGGCTTTGGGTATGAAAGCAAAGAGAGGATTGTAAGTGAAGTAAGGATATAAAGAGCTATGTGCACTGATGGGTGCAATCAGGTTCAGGGCGTTGGGCATGGAAGCAGAGAGGGTTGTAGGAGGGGGGCAACTTTATAGAGTGAAGTAAGGATTTAAAGAGCTATGAGCACTGATGGGTGCAATGAGGTTCAGGGCGTTGGGTATGAAAGCAAAGAGAGGGTTGTAAGTGAAGTAAGGATGTAAAGAGCTATGTGCACTGATGGGTGCAATGAGGTTCAGGGCGTTTGGTATAGAAGCAAAGAGAAGATTGTAGATGGGGAGGGGGGGCAGCTGTCACAACTGTGCTCCACGGGGCTGAGACGTGGTAGGTGAGTGAGGAAGAAGGTTGAATGTTTTCGAGAGGAAATGTTTGAGAGGGATGGCTGGAGAGAAGCGATTCGAATCACAACGTGGATGGAGCGGAAGTTGGCGGTTAGAGTAGATTCTCGTGTTCATGGGTGGTTCGTGCACATGGAAAGGTCAAATGATGGGAGATTGTTGAAAAGGGTGATAAAAGTGGAGGTGACTGGGCGAAGATCTAGCAGAAAATCTAAGTATGGATGTATTGAAAGTGTAAAGCAAGCATTGGGGGTAAAGACACGAGTGCGAAGGTAGATTAGATAATAGGGATTGGGTTTACTACTGCGTGCGTGGAGTCAATGCCCTTCATGTTGCGAATGTCAGAAGTAGGCACAAGTGACACGGGAGGTACAGGCACTCCAAAGGTGCTGAGGCCATATGGTCCAAGCACTCTCCACCAGGTGGCAGCAAAGAGCGTTCTCACTCAACCTGCACTGCTCCTGAGCCTCAAGGATTCGCAGTCGTCCCTGAGGTGCTGAGGCAATGCACCCGAACACCTGCTGAGAGAGTAGATGAAAAGAGACGGGAAACGAGGATCCCATGCATGAGATCTGCTACCGGTGTAACGAATCTCACGCATGTGAACAACACGAAATGAAAGAAGAAGAAGAGTCGAAGAAATTGTTTGCTGTGAGAAAGAGGGTGCACCTTGGCTGATATTAGCCACTTGAGAAGAGAAAATTTAAATCCGGAGTGCAAGAAGCTTTAGGAGAGGCTGAAAGAGAGGAAGAGAGATCAGCTGAAATAAATAAGAACCAAACATAAAACAAAAAAGAGGCAAAGAAAACTTAAGCAAGTTCAGGGTGGGTGAGAAAAAGAGATAATGAAGGGTGCTGAAGAGGAGAGTTTGAAGGTAAAATAAGAGTTTTTCGCCAACGGTGGGGCCGTGAATGCGTACGGTCCGCGAACCCAACAGCTGTCAAAGGAGGGTGTGAGTGTGGAGTGAGCCGGAGTGCATGCAATGGAGAAGCGTGAGTGAAGAATGATTGTGGAGGGATGACTTTTGACCAGGCTCTAATGCACTTTCTTGCCCATGACTGTCAGAGTACAGAACTGATACTGACGTAACCCATTAAAATCTGTCGGGCCCTGCTACTGACAATGGACTTCTGATCTTATTTCTGCATTGAAATAAGTGTTGCGGGCTCATGACCGTACTCTTTAGAGCTTAAAGCCAAAATACTGGTATGTGTGTAAGTGCATGAGAAGAGTGAGAAGTTCGTTTAGCCAGCCGATCAACCCCCTCCTGGTTGATTCGGCCTCGCGTACGATCTGCCCCGGGTAGTGGTCACTTCAGCGGCGCTGTATCCACAGTGGGTCGCTATAATCACAATTGGTTTGCAAGATGAGGGGGGGGACTGGACATCAAGCCGCTCGATTTTTTTCTCTGCTCTGTTTAAAGAGACGCTGCACTGTCCATAAAACACTGCTTCGTTAGATGACGTTAGTGTCCATGAGAACTCATGTCGATGTACGCGCATTAATTCAGTCTCTTCAGTTCGGATAAGTGCATTTTCCAAACATGAGATCAAGATGCGACACTGACGCAAGTTGTGTACTCACAATAAGAAATATGATTCTTCAAAGCAATAATACACATCATTTTGGACACTTGTAGCATGATACAAGCGTCCAAACATTCATATGAACCGCACATCTATTCCGTACGCATGCGATACATCGAGCAAGGCGCAGGCTCCTTCTTATTTCTCTAGCGGCGATTCCAATAATGGGTATTATGGGGGTACAGCCTTCTAGCGCCGGGCCCTGTTGTGAGCTCTACTGCTTTTTTTCTCAATCTCTACCCTGGTCAAAATGGTTACTCAAAGAGAGGTGCAGTTTTTAAAAATACCAATTCTTGTGAGAACGATGGAATAGTATTACAGTACCTCAAAGACGGGTTAGAAATTATTCTGCCTTATCTCCAGGTGCTCATCAACCAAGGAGGTTGTATAGGACCTCCTTGTCAGTAACACATCCATTGTAACAAATACCTTCCCTCAAAATTGGAAACACGCGCTAATCAAAGCTATCGATAAAAAGGGGGAGGTAAACGACCCATCAAATCACAGTCCCAAAAGACTCCTACCAGTAACTTCAAAAATCCTGGAAAAGAGAATTGCACGTCAATTCCTTGACTACCTAGAAGAGGCAAACCTGATCAATGACTGTCAGTATGCATACTGACGGAAGACCTCTACTGAAGACGCGCTACTAAAAATCTCCAAACTCGTATACAAAGCTAAAGACGAGAATAGTCTATCATTACTCGTGCTGCTGGACCTCTCTTAAGCATTTGATAGTGTAAATCACGATATTTTGCTGCAAAAACTGCTACAACTGAACATCCAAACACCCTGGTTTGAAAGCTATCTCAGGCACCGGTTCTTTTCCTTCTGTTTATCAATGACAAACTGTGGAAACCCTCTCAACAATGCCAGAATCACATTATACGCGGACGATGTTTAATTGTTTTTCGTTACACCAGCGAACGAATTAGAAAAGCTGAAGAAGGATGCAAAAACAGCGCTGACCCACATAAATAATTGGTATTCTTCAAATGGGCTCAAAGTTAATACAAGTAAAACACGGTGCATAATCCTGGGATCCAAAGCAAACACACGGAGAGTTCCCGAAAATTTTGCTGTCGACTGTATGGGCGCAAAAATCCCACTTGACAACAAAGTCAAAAGTCTGGGAGTGCGGCTCGATCGCAAAATTACTTTGGACATCATGTTGATAAGCTCTGCTCCAAACTGAATGGTACACTCATGTTTCTCAGTCGAACGAAGTAACAACTCAACTTCAAGTCCAGAATTCTCGTAATCGATGCTCTGATTTTTTCACCTATAAACTACTGCTCTACCATATGAGGTAAGTGCACTAAAACATTACTCTCAGACTTTCAACGTAGCATAAACTTCACCGCAAAAGTACCTCACGATGGGAACTTTACAAAGAGCGATCACGTGACACCAATTCTAAAGAAACTTGGTTGGCTGAACGTCCAGGAACGACTAGAACTGAGCAAAGCAGTACGAGTTTTTAAAATTCAAAACAAGCTATCCTGTTAAAACGGTGAGGTGTTGACAACTCGGAAAGCGGCTCATCAACGAACAACACGGAATGAGATTAGATTGACACAGAGTTCAGATGAACAGAGATAGGGGCCAAAGCTTTTTACTATTTCAGGTCCAAAGAGCTTCAACAAGCTACCAGCTGACATTCAGAGTTGCGCAACCGTACCTTCATTCAAGCAGAAATACCACTCTATTGCTTGCCCGCAGACAGGGGCAGGCAGAGTTAAACAATCGAAGGCGATTAACGCAAAACTGGTAACATAAAACTATATTTTCCAGCTCGCTCAGAGCATCAACACTACCACCCTGTCAACAAAACACTAACATAACCTCACATACCATGTTTCTCGGATCTCTCTTTCTATTTATCTTCGTAGAAATAGAAGCTGCCAATTCAAACACGGCTGCACTTTTTTCACCTCAACGTGCCCTGTCCCTATTGACTTGACTTCGCATCGTTCTGGCCCTAAAATAAATTATCTGTGCCTTTGAGGACAATTGTTTTATACGCGATGTAGATATATATATTTCTTCGTGCATAAGGTGGGTACTCTGTTACCGTACCTCAAAAATACCACACTGATTTGTGTATGAATGCATTTTTTTTCTTATTTGTTCACCATGCCAGTGGTTCTCTAACTCACATAGATCCACCCATACCGTCGCATTCTTTGCTATTCAATCGATTAGGCTGTGGGTCTGAATAAAGAGTTCATGCTAATTACTATGCAAAAGATACCAATGTCAAATAGAAACATCTAATATCATCAGGATATAACGCACACTTGTTGTGGACCTCAAACCTACCATGATAGCCCTTTCATCGTGACACGTTACTGAGAGCTTATTGTTCCACGAGAATAACACACCGCTCGTGCACGAGGACTTTTGTGTTTTGTATATTATAATGATGATATTTTCTCTGTTTTATGTTTTAGTTTTGTCAGTGACTGTGTCACATAGACCCACTCATACCGTCGCATTCTTTGCTACCCAGTGAATTAGGCGTATAGCTGAATTAGCAATTCTCACTCTAATTACCTGTTATATAAAAGATTCGAATGTCAGATCGGAACACCTTATGTCAACGGGATGCAGTGCGTTTTAATAGTGTACATTAAAACTTGACCCTGACAGCTTTCTCGTTGTGACATGTTTCGGCAGGAGTCGTGGTCGTATGTTCAGCTAGGAAAGTGAAATTCCTAACACAGCTCACACACAGCCCCAATTACTCTGTTACATGTTCTTATCCTGCTCATTTCACCGATTTTAGATTTACTATGCATAAATTGATTGTTAAAAATAATAACATACCATCTGTGTATGACTAAACTTTTTTATTTTATAATTTATTCAGACGGGTTAAGAAGTAGCATATTACTCTTATCAGTATAGACCCAGACGGCGAACCCTGGATACACGTACCACATTATGTTTGAGAATCCTGCGGACGACGGGCGTGAACATGTCGATGACAAGTGTGGAACGCGGAGCGTCGCAGCAGTGCTTGCTGAAGAAGCTGCAGATCTGCGGTGATGGAGTGTTGTTCTCGAGCAGAGGGGCAAGGGTGACGATGACTTCCTCGGACATGGGCTGGCTCAGCCAAGTGTCGCCCTGTGGGATAAGGCAGACGTTTAGGGAGTGCGACTCAGGGTGTTTACAAGTGTAGGAAGACAACAACAGGCCTATTGGCCCAAACTAGGTTGCCTTTTGATAGCACGAGGGTTAGTTCTGAAGTAGAACGTCTACGAGGTCTATTGGCCCAAACTAGGTTGCCTTTTGACAACAAGAGGATTAGTTCTGAAGTAGAACGTCTAAGAGAGTTTCGTGTGCCATTTCTGTTTTTTTACAACAAAAGGAAAGGGAACGACTTAGCTATTTATCGGCGATTTATGTAGAACTTATCGCGTCGCGACTTGAACGTTTCGATTATAATGCTGTTTACAACCTCCGCTGGAAGTTGGTACATTCTTCGACAACTTTATACGTGAAGAAATTGCGCGTGATGTCAAGTGAGAAATGTTTTCCAACGATTTTGTATCCACTGTTCCTAGTCACTCCGTTTGTATCTAGAGTGGAGAGGCTCGCTCGGTCGACGTTCTCCTTACCCTTCATCATCAGCCTCTGACTCGACATTTCTATAGCGAATAAAGATTGCGTTCACGAAGCCTGTCTTCGAATGATTTATTCCGCAGCGAGAGGATGAGTTTGGTAGCTCTACGTTGAATTTTCTCAAGTTTAGTAACGTCTTTTCCAAGGAATGGAGACCAGAATCGAACAGCATACTCGAGATGCGATCAAACAAATGCATTAAATAACTTGAGCTTACTGTGTTTGTTTTTGTACGAGATAGTGCGGGATATGATACCTAGCATTTCGTTGCCTTTCTTGGCAGCATCGTTAAATTGCTTGCTGCTTTTTAGGTCGTTACTAATGCTGACACCTAAATCTCTCTCTTCGGTGACCTTTGCATTTGTCTACATTAAATTTCATTCGCCAATTTTCTGACCAATCAACATTTTTTGTTCAAGTCTAGTTGGATCTGCTGACACTATTTCAGTTTGCACTCTTCCTCCGATCTTAGTTTCGTCTGCAAACTTGCTGATGTTTGAGAGTACGTTGCTACAGAGATCGTTAATAGATACTAAAAAGAGAACTGGCTCTAACACGGATCTTTGAGGCACGCCGCTTGTAACATTACCCCGGGGGGAGGAAGCTCCGTCAGGTACAACTCGCTGCCGTCTGTCCGTGAGCCAGCATTTTATCCAATTGGTAAGCTCGCCTCGAATACAGATGCTGTGCAATTTACTAATTAGGCGCTTGTGAGGGACTTCATCAAAGGCCTTTTAAAAGTCAAGGTAAATGATATGGATTTGAGATTTTGTGTCGTGGATTTCGATTATATTTATGAAAGAGAATAGCAGATTCGTACGACAGGAACGGTTGTGTCTAAAGCCATGCTGGGAGTCGCCAATCAATGTGTTCGATTCTGATGATTCTGACATTTTATCCGTTATCAAACTTTCCATCAACTTGCCAATGACTGAGGTGAGACTAATTGGACGGTAGTTGCCGGGACACTTTTTGTCCCTTAATTCAAAAATTGTGGTAACATTGGCCTCTTTCCATGTAGAGGGGCAAGTGCCATTTTTAAGAAATTTGGTGATAATGTTTGATAAATGTTCGGCGATTTAGTTTCTAGTCTCTTAGAATTCTAGGATGAATTTGGTCTGGACCAGTAGATTTGGTGACTTTCAATTTATCTATATATTTAATAATTTCGGCGGGGGAAAAGTTCACTGTGGTGAGGGCTTCAATTTGTTTTGCCGCTATGATATCCTCAGGATTAGGATTATCCTGATTCTCTACCGTAAATACAGAGCAAAAGTATTCATTTGGTAGAACCCTCCTTTTGGCGTCGTCCGTTTCTAGCTCACCAACATCGTTCTCGAGAGGTCCTAATACAGAATTTGATTTTTTTTTGCTCGATATATAATTAAAAAATTGTTTCGGATTAGTTTTGGCATTGGCAGCAATTTCATTTTCATTATCTTTCTTCTTACGTTCCAGGACCCTCTTTAGATCTCGTCTGCTAATTTTGTATTTATGTTTTGCTACGTCGCCATGTGGATGTCTCTGCTTAATCGAATGCTTTGCTTTCTTTCGTGAATGAAGGCGCTGCAATTCTCCTTTCCAGTACTTGGGCTGATAGACTGCTGTTCGCCTGTTTTTGCGCAGGATATGCTCATGTTCAAGATTTTTAAGTGCAGTCAAGAAATAGTCAAGCGATTGATTGACATCTTGTACGAGGGTTATATTTGCTGACACCATTGACTCTCTTAATCCATCAAAATTAGCTAATCTGAAGTTAGGGACTTCTTTGCAGTTTGTTGATGTTTTCAACTCGAGCTTTATCAAAAAACAGATTCAGTGGTCACTAGTTCCGAGTGGTTTGCCTACTTCGACGTTCGTGGCATGAGAGTCGCTTGCACTAAATAGGGGATCAAGAATGTTGCTACCTCTTGTAGGTGTCTTCACCATTTGGGCCATGAACTTATCGTCTGCATAATCAATCAGTCGTTGGCCGATGGCAGTACATTCGTCTGATTCCCAATCAATGTCGGGGATATTGAAGTCGCCAAGCACAATACTGTGTTGTGTTGTGACAACATCGACGAGGGTGTTGTAAAGATCGATATCATCTGCAGCCTTGCTTTTAGGGGGGCGATAGACGAGAGTGATTTGACATTTTATATGTTTACCGACTACTTGGATTGATATCATGTCGTGCCTGTTGTTTCGAATGGTAACTTCTAATGTTTGCAGAGTGTTTTTCACGAGAAACAGCCCTCCTCCCCCCACTCTCGGCCTTGTCGATCTTTGTGAAATAGTGAGTAACCGGGAAGAGTAAATTCACCTAAATAATGCCTGGTGGTCAATTTCATTTACGAAAGAACTCCTTTCAATTGAAAGAACTCCTTTCAATTGAAAGGAGTTCTTTCAATTGATTTTGGGTGGCCTCGACAGTTTCTTCGACTGCTGCTAATACGCTGCTTATCAAATCTATAAATTCGTGAAATTGTTTCATCACGTTTTCCAATTTTAATTCAACAGCTATCAGTCGGGCACCCGTGTTGACTGTCTCTGTTATGGATAGGCCATTCATTGGATGAGACTGTCTCTGTTTTGGATAAGCCAACGGAGGCATGACTGATTTGTGCTTCCAGTTGCTTAGTTTCCTCTGCGAAAACAGCGCAACGTCTTGCATTACCCATTAGAGGGACTGCTAAGCAAGGTCCTGGCAGAGACAGAAGAACTTTGGCAATCCATTAGTTCGGAGGCGTACGAGGTGTAGCAGATGCCACATTCTAGCTTAGCCTGAACCATCTTGGACTGTTATAGAATTTACCGTTGGGAAAATGGACCGTTAGCTTAAGTTTTATTTTTTTGTGATTTCTTGTAGACAGCAGATATGGATGCAATACTATAATTAGATGCGGGATGTGACGATTATGTCGACGATTTAAAAACGGAATGAAACCGGGAATAATACAAATGAGAGTCGGATGCGTGTATCGTCGGATGCGCGTTAGCGCAAGGTTACTTCCTATTGCGGGATTTGGGTTGAATGCAAAGCTAAACTAACTTGTAGCTGCTCCCATCTGCTTCTCAATGAAAGAATGATATCATGATTCTGGGCACCAAACTTGTACCAGACATGACCGGCGGGGTATCAGAAGATGACGAAAAAATGATTACAATTCAGTAAGTGGGGTGTTATGAAATCGTAGCACGATTCTAAGCTGCAAGATGTAAAGTGGTACAATAAAATGATACCTGATACAAGACACTTGTGATTTTGTTACAGAGAACCGGCCACATTTGACAATGTTGAAAATCGTAATACCAGTAACATCTTTGAATACAATTAAGGTGTAGGGGACGATCGACTCTGACAACGGTTGTAGGGGCGCGGGGGAGGAGGAAGAGGCGTGAGGGCACCCTGGAGAGAGAATAGCTTACACAGTTGCTCCTACTTTCAAGGTCACAGAAGTTTCAACTTGATTATGATTGATAAGAAAGTCACATAGACAAATAATTTTGTATAACTTGTTGTCACTTTTTTATTCTAATGGAACAGGAGTGATAACAGATACAGAATTTCTATATATTCTTGTAGTTGAACTTTGGCAGTAGTGCTCCCGTTCATTGATTTAATTTTAATTTTATTTGATTTTATTTAATTTTATAATCGTCGGAGGCGCGTTAGTGAAAGTTACATCTTATTGAGGGATAGACTTTAGGGTATTGAGTTCATTCGAGATATTTTTCGGTACAAATTCCCCAATAAGTAAGCTGACAACATCACTTGGACATAATTTTTCTTTATCAAATGGTGGCTGCTAGATTTATGGTTTTAGAGTGTAGTATGATACTGCCCACTCCAAATTCCCTCGGATTCCCATATCTTTAATACTTTATGACGTGGGCTGGCTCAGCAACGTGTCTCCCTGATGGAAAATGAGGGTGTACGAGTGTGTGGCTCATGACACGGGCTGGCTCAGCCAAGTGTCGCCCTGTGATGCAAAGGAGGGTGATAAGAAGTGTGGCTCAGGATAGGATGATTTACATTGATGATCAAAACAGTGCAGTGATAGTAGAGTAGGCCTTCGGCTTTTGAAAACACAGGCTTCATAAGTTGAATAGAATTGAAACAGAATTTTTGGATCAAGTTAATTTATTGTAGCTACGTGATCTGGGCGTTAGAATCTAACGGGGCGTTAGAATCTTGCTGCCGTATCCACCGCGTGTCGTAGAAGGCGACTAAAAGAGCGCCCCGTAGCCGGGAGTAGAATCGTGCTACCGTAACCCCTGCGTGTCGTGAAAGGCGACTAAAAGGGGTGGAGCAAAGGGGCTAGAAATCCCGTTCTCTGTAAAACCTTTCTTCAAAGACGGCAAGACGAGCGGGGGGAAGAGATGGTCACGCCTCTCCTAACCCTATTAGGGTCGCTGAATGTGCGTGGCTGTAGTACGAATGATGTAAAGAAGAGGGAGAATAGCGAGATTTTTGTGAGGAGGAAGTTTGATGTGTTGGCGCTGAGTGAGACGAAATGGAAAGGTAAGGGAGAATGTGATTTTGGTGTGGTAAGTGGAAGAAAGTCTGATGTGGATGAAGGTTGGGCACGAGAAGGGGTGGTTTTGATATTGAGTGATCGGTTGGCTAGTAGCGTTACCGAGTGGAAGGAGGTGTCATCAAGATTGATGTGGGTGAAAGTAAGTTAGGCGTAGAAAGATGGGTATTTGTGATTGCTTACGGACCTGGCAGCGAGAGGAGTGAAGAGGAGAAGGAGCAATTCTGGACTGACCAGAGTGAGTGCATTGAGAGTTTTGGAGGTCATTTCAATGTAGTTGAACTGGGTGACTTTAATGCAAGAGAGTTGGAGATGTAGTGGTTGAGAATGTGATAGGAAGGTACGGCGTTCCCGGTAGAAATGACAGTGGAGAAAACCTGATATGTCTGTTTAGTTAGTTCAAGAAGAGAGATATCCACAAGTACACATGGGTAAGGATGGCCCGTGGTGCAGTGGTGGAGAGCACTGATGGATTTTGTACTGATATCGGGAGAGTGGTGGGGAGGCTGTCGGATGTGCGGGTGTTGAGAGAGGAGGGTGGAGGAGTGTCTGACCATCTGCTGGTGGAAGGTAGATTATGAGTGGAGCAGAAGTGGAAGGGCAACAAACGAGTGGGAGGAGGAAGAGAGGTAGTTAAAGTGAGTGGACTGAATGTGAGAAGTAGAGCCGAGGAGTTATAGCAGGCGTTGAGGGAAGAATATAACAATGTGAGAGGACAGGACCTGAGAGATGTGGAGGAAGAATGGGAGGCGTTAAGAGATGCGTTGCTGAGATGTGCGAAGAAGGTGTGTGGTGCGCGCCGTGTGAGCTGATGCAGAAGGAAAGGTTGTGAGTGGTGGAACGAGGAGGTCAAACTGGCGGTGGAACGGAAAAGAGCAGCGTTTGAGGAGTGGTTGCAGGTGAAGTCGGTGGTGGTTTATGATAGCTACAAAGAGAGGAGAAGCGAGGTGAAACGGGTGGTGAGGAGAGCCAAAAAAGACGCTGATGGTGGGGTTGTGCCAGAATTTTGGAGAACCAAATTATGTACTGGAAAGAGGTGAAGAGGGTGAGAAAGGGAAAGACCGGAAAGGAGGAAGTGGTGAGAGATGAAAATGACCAGTTGTTGTTATAAAAAAAGGGGTGATGTACGGAAGAGGTGGGCCAAGTATTTTGATGAGTTGTTGAATGTCGAGGATGACAGCGAGGCTGACATTGTTGCTGTGGATGGTGGTGCTCGGATGACAGTTATGGGAGAAAGACTCGTGGCGGACATTACCAGGGAAGAGGTGCAGGAGGCGGTGGACGTGATGAAAGCAGGGAAAGCCCCTGGTTTGGATGACATCGCGATCGAGTGCCTGAAGAAAAGTGAAGTAACGATTGTCGAATGATTGGTGAGGTGACTGAACTTTAGTTTTGTGGCAGGCGTGGTACCGATTGAGTGGAGCAGTACCTGCATTGTTCCGCTATATATGGGCATAGGAGATAACGATGAATGCCGCAACTCGAGAGGTATCAGTCTGTTATGTGTGGTTGGTAAGTTGTACGTGAGAGTGCTGATCAAAAGGATTAGAGACTGTACGGACTGCGCAATTGGAGAGGAACAGTGTGGCTTTAGGGGTGATAGAGGGTGTGCCGATCAGATTTTTGCAGTGAGACAGGTCTGTGAGAAGTACCTTGCCAAAGGAAACGATGTGTTTTAGGCCTTCGTGGATCTGGAAAAGGCATACGACAGGATTGACATGGAAGCGCTTTGGAGGGCATTGCGTTTGTATGGAGTGGGCGGACATCTGTCAAAAGCGGTGCAGAGTTTCTATGTTAGCAGCCGAGCATGTGCCAGAGTGGGAAGCGAGGTGAGTGATTGGTTCACAGTGCAATTAGGACTAAGACAAGGCTGCGTGATGTCTCCCTGACTGTTCAACCTCTATATGGATGGAGGGGTAAGCGAGGTGAACGCGAGTGTGATGGGTTGTGGCTTGGAACTGTTGGAAGTGAATGGGTGGACTTGGCAGTTGAGCCAGTTGCTATTTGCTGATGATACGGCCCTGGTTGCGGATTCAGAGGAGAAGCTATGTAGACTAGTGTCTGAGCTTGGTAGAGTGAGTGAGAGGAGTAAACTTCGAGTGAACGTGGGTAAGAGTAGAGTAATGAGATTCTCGAGGATTGTCGATGCGAGCAAAATTAGTGTCCCCAAAATGGAGAGCTCTTGGAGCTCCCATTGGAGATAACTGAACTAGTGGAAACTGAAGTGAAGGCGCGAGTGGAGGAGGGATGTAAAGTGTTGGGTGCACTGAAGAGTGTAATGAGCTGTAGGACGTTGGGGGTGGGAGCAAAGAGAGGGCTGTATGAGGGTGTTGTTGTC
>SDVV010020290.1:0-13350 GCA_016164225.1 Gammarus roeselii
CTTATCAAAACAAAGGTCTTTAACGATAAAGGGTCTAGCAGGACCCTGCAATGCATACTTTGGTTCAAGAGCATGGTCCGAGAAAAGTGTCAGCAGCAGGGCCCGACAGCTGTCACTAGTTTACCCTTGCAGCGTCTTCATCCCCGTGCTCTTCCTCTCCCACGTCCATCCCGTTTCTCAACGAGACACCAAAGGAAAGAGAGCTCATCAGGGTTGCGTCAAAACTCAACCAATCACATTCCATTTCCACTTACGCCATCTATTGCACGTTGTCATACTACCTCCACACAAGTTTCTCTCCTCCCTAGTCCTGCTTCACACCAGCAATTCAACCAAACTTCAGTCTTTTAATTAGCATGCACCTACTCTCCTCCGCTTGCATTGCCATTTTCCCCAATCTTGCATCATCCATCCGAACCCCTCTGTCCTCCAACTTCCTCACAATTCCAGTTACAACTCCAACCACGTCATTATTGATTCTATCCCTCAGCGCCACTTCGACCATGCCTCTCATACGGTCAACCTTCTTCTCTTATGCAAAGATACCTAAACAATGTGTATATGGTACTTCTGGCGGACAGTGAACTAGACTTCGTAGATGTTCCACTGCTGCCACAGGACACGCCCGTTCATGTTGCCGCTCCATGCAGAGCTCTCATTACGTGCGCTCCCTCTAATGGCGGAGGTGGATGCAACCACTCAATCTATAAACTGTCAGTGCAATGACACTGCAAAAAAAGAAATGCTTTGCTTAATTCTTATCAATAAGGTAGCGATTCTGCAACCAGAGTTGATTCAAATACCTGCAAATGTTGTTATGAATATATTAGATGAGCCCTATGGGTGTTTATGCAATGCAGTTCTCGAGAGAATCATTCGGGATAAAAACGCCGCGCAGAATGCACCGAGTCCAGGGCTGGACCAGGCGTGTGGCTGTCTTGCATGACGCCAGCGTTGCGGCCCGTGTATTGGCCAAATGCTGGGAAACCGCGAAATGGCCTCCTGCATAGGAAAAAACAGAACAAATAACGCCTGCATATACGCACTTTGCTTCTGTAACAAACATGAGGGCAAATTAGGGGCAACTGGTTTGTGTGAGAAAATGATTAGTGCGCGGATGATCGATTTCTGGGAAGAAATGAAAAATTTGAAACCGAAAAACAGCTCTGTTTCTCAATGTATGAATGGTATATCAGGGGAGGGAAATATTGCCGAGATGTGGCGCGACCACTTTGATGGTATAATGAACAGTGTTAACAACAATGCTGACTCGAATATTGTAAATGAGGCGCTTACCCAGGAAAACAATTATATTAATGAAGTAAATATGTGGGAACTTAGATCAGCGGTTATGAGATTAAGAAATGGGAAAGCAGTAGGGAAGGATGGTATGCCAGCAGAAGTTTTTAATTATTGGCCTGTTCAATTGCTGCATGTGATGTCTATTTTCTTCACTGGCTGCATCAAGTCTACTCACCGACCACAGCTACGCATGGATGTAATTGTGAAACAAATGATAAAAACAGAGCCCAAATGTGCGACTGATGTAGGCAATTAGAGACCAGTATCAATTGCAAGCGCCGCATCAAAGCTACTTCAAATTGGGATTCAGAACAGACTGGGCGAATGTCTCCTAACAACTTCAAACCGATTTGTCTTTAAGCCTCAACATGGAATGGAAAGGCTATTTTTACCTTCAAACAAACTATTAATTTTTTTGTCAGTAGAGTTTCGCCAAGGCAATTGTGTTTTCTAGATGCCAAAAAAGCCTTTGATCGTTTTGATCATGAACCCCCCCATTATTTGAATGGTGGGCGCCTGTGCACCTCGTAAAATTACTAAAATACAGGTACCAACAACAACAATGTACGGTACGGTGGGGAACTTCAACATCAAATCCGTTCCGAACAACCAATGGAATAAGGCAGGTATTCTATCTTTCGCCCGTCCTATTCAATGTGTATGTAGGGAGCCTACACGAGCGTCTGCTCTTAGCCGTGTTGGGTGTCCTCCTGGCTCCTGATGAGGATGCTCTTCAAATTATGCTGTATATATGCGAGGCGGAGGCCGCAACGCTAGACATTGAGTACAATTCTAGCAAATCTGTTTGTATGCTAGTGAAACCAGGCACCATGCAAAGGTTCCAGTTCCGAATGAATAATGTGTTATATGGAACTCAGTTGGATTATGTGGACAGTTTCCCCTACTAAGGGCACTATATAACAAACAACCAGGGTAACAATGCTGATATCTCTAAACAGCGTCGGAAATTAAACGCGATTGGCAATCAGCTTGTGGGGAAATTTAACTTCTGCACGACAGATGTTAAGATACAGCTCTTCAAAACCTATTGCTACCCTATCTACTGCAACTCACTGTGGTGTAAATTTACGAGAGTCTGTATCAGTAAACTGAGAGTAGCGTACAATGATATTTTCCGGAGGTTGATTGGTGTATTTAGAAGAACGAGTGCTAGCCTTATATTTTCATCATATGATGTTGAATATCTTAGGGTGCGAGCTAGAAACAGTGCCTATAGCCTCCTGGTGTGTATTACAAATTCTAATAATCCCTTCCTGGAGGTTTCATGTAATAGTGAGGGATACGAATTATCTCCAATAATAGAGAGGTGGGACAGAATCCTGCTGGTGCAGGAAGACCCCGATATTAATAGAAATAATGTTTGACATCTATCTGCCTTTCCATGTTGTGAGCCCATTGTACGTTTGTGGATGTCAGGCTGGTGGGAGACGTCGCTGATATGTTGGCTGACGGGTGGTCAAGTGCATTAGGCTTACCTCTCTAACCTTCAGTTTTGGTATATACATGTTCATGTGGGAGAGGGACATACGATTTATCCCGTCTCGCTCATCATTAACTCAATTTATGAATCTATGTCGCGTATTTCATCCCTACTCTGTCCTTGCTTCCAGGTATGTTCTTTTGGTGCATAATTTGAATGTATTGGTAGGTATGCTGTCAAACTTGTTCTCTGTAATCATTATTGTACCATCGCTTGCTGCAATAACGACTATTAGTATTATTATCATTATTATTATTATTGTTATTTATACTATTGTTATTATTATTATTATTAGTATTATTATTATTATAATTATTATTATCATTATCATTATATCTATTTAAAATCTACGATGGTAATACGGTCGTGCATATCTTAACTAGCATGTGATACAAAAAATGAAAGAAAATAATTTAGAGAAACGTCATATTTCGGCAGCACTGCGGAGCACTGCGGTGCACTGCGGTGCACTGCGGTGCACTGCGGTGCACTGTGGTTCACTGTGGCGTACTGGGGTGCACTGTGGTGCGCTGTGGTTCACTGTGGTGTACTGCGGTGCGCTGTGGTTCACTGTGGTGTACTGTGGTGCACTGTGGTGCGCTGTGGTTCACTGTGGTTCACTGTGGTGTACTGTGGTGCACTGTGGTGCGCTTTGGTGCGCTGTGGTTCACTGTGGTTCACTGTGGTGTACTGTGGCGCACTGTGGTGCGCTGTGGTTCACTGTGGTTCACTGTGGTGTACTGTGGTGCACTGTGGTGCGCTGTGGTTCACTGTGGTGTACTGCGGTGCACTGCAGTGCCGTGTATTGTTAGTCAAGCGATGCCGTACAGAGGCGTGTCTCATCGCACCGTCCAGTCACTCAATGTTCAAACTAAATCAGAAATAGACAGGAATTGTAAAACGGATACCATAAACTGCACACTAAAACCAGATCGCTTCGAAATAATCAGCACGCATGCAAGTCATTTTATAATAGCGTGTGCTAGAATCTACGCCCAATACTGCATGCGTCCTTCAATGAAGGCCTCCACCGCCATCTAAGAAGTTAGATGCTTGTCCGTGTTTGTGATATTCCGTCTTTCTCTCGAACATTTCAATTTTATTAGTGTTTTTCCAATACCATTTGCCCCTTTTTTCAGTGATGATGAAGTGAAAGGTGTTCACGAACCGCCTGTGATTGTATGTTTCAAATGCAAATCTAGTCAAATTATTGGCTTTTTCCTTCTCCGCACAGTAACCGAATCCTCGACTATCCATTAGAGCCCGCGGGCCATCGTTTCCCTGGTCTGTCAGTGGCCAGTTGAATACACAACATTTTATGGTAACTAACGAGGGTAAATCAATTATGGTTGACACGGCAAATAATATATGAGAGGTAATGAAACATTTTGTGATGTATTCGATGGAAAACACATGAATAGAAAATAAATTCTCGACTCCATAGTTCATCGTGCGTATTATCAACTCTACGAAGGCATACATTAACACATCGAGAGAAACAAACGTGGCAACAAAGTAAGCATGTTAACAGATTGCCGCCAGATTCAGTAATCTTGTGGAGCAATCTAACTTATTGCGATTCCGGTTGCTAAATACAAGACCCAGGCGCGCCCAGACACGCACCTGCACTGAATCCCTCACACATGAGCACACACCTTCACTGAACCCCTCGCACATGAGCAGACACACACCTTCACCGAACCCCTCACACATGAACAGCCACACATCTTTACTGGATCCCTTGCACATGAGCACATACCTTCACTGAACCCCTCGCACATGAGCAGACACACACCTTCACTGAGCCCCTCGCACATGAACACGCACCTTCACATGAGCAGACACACACCTTCACTGAACCCTTCGCACATGAACAGCCACACACCTTCACTGGATCCCTCGCACATGAGCACACACCTTCACTGAACCCCTCGCACATGAGCATTCACACACCTTCAGCAAACCCCTCGCACATGAGCAGACACACACCTTCACTGAACCCCTCGCACATGAGCAGACACACAACTTCACTGAGTCCCTCGCACACGAGCAGACACAAAACTTCACTGAACCCCTCGCACATGAGCAGACACCCACCTTCACTGAACCCTTCGTACATGAGTTGGCACACACTTTCACTGAAACCCTCGCACATGAGCACACACAGTCTGTTTAGCGTGTTACCAGCCCATGGGTACAGACACTTCTGTTTATCGTGCTGCCAGCCCAAGGAT
Organism: Gammarus roeselii; assembly: GCA_016164225.1. NCBI lineage: Eukaryota > Metazoa > Arthropoda > Malacostraca > Amphipoda > Gammaridae > Gammarus > Gammarus roeselii. The sequence continues at coordinate 5,038 of SDVV010020290.1, forward strand.
ACAAACACTTCTGTTTATCGCGCCAGCCCAAGGATACAGACTCTTCTCTTAATCATGTCGCCAGCCTAAGGGGACAGACACTTCTGTTTTTCTCGATCTGCCTCGCCCCATGAGAGCAGCGTCTCCTGCGCTACCTCTGGACATCGTACCGCTGCTACGGGAACTCGTACCGCTGTTACGGGACATCGTACCGCTGCTGCGGGACATCGCGTCAACAAAATAGCCGTTAATGGCTACAATAGCCATTATTGTAGCAATTCAACACTGTAAAAACAAGTGTATTAATTTATGATCTATTGGTTTGATTTAGATTTAGATCTTTATTATAGCTGTGCCCATACTACCTGTCTGTTCCTCAGCAGTTATTTACTAGTATACTAACTTTTAACACTTCAAATGGAACTGGTTTTTGTCATTGCTCGACTATATTTGAAAACGTATTTCCGCACAGTTAGGATGCTTCTGTTAGAAAGACACACTGTTAGGATGCAGCTCTGGTTCGTTTACTTTTTATTTTAGCGGTACGTGTGTACCTGCCTGTCTTTATCAGTATTCTAATGTGTTATTGGTATTCAAATAATCAGCATTTTCAAATGAAACCTGTTTGCAGTAACAAGTGGGCAGTATCATTGCACTAAACTCTGAAACCATAAACCAAGCAGCCACCATTTGATCAAGAAAGATTATGTCCATGTGATGTCGTCAGTATACATATTGGGGAATTTGTATCGAAAAATATCTCAAATGAACTCAATACAACTCTATAATACTCAATACAAATGAACTCAATACCCTAAGATCTATCCCGCAATAAGATGTAACTTGCACTAACGCACCTCCGACAAGACAATTATCAAATCAAATCAATTCAATTAAAATTAAAATCAAATCAATGAACGGGAACACTACTGCCAAAGTTAAACAACAAGATTATATAAAAAATTTGTATCTGTTATCACTCCAGTTTCATTTGAATAAAAAGTAACATCAGGTTATACCAAATTATCTGTATGAGTGACATTTGCATCAATCATAATCAAGTGGAGATTTCTGTGACTTAAAAACTAGGAGCAACTGTATGAGCTATTCTCTCTCTAAGGGTGCCCTCACGCCTCTTCCTCCTCCCCCGCGCCTCTACAACCGTTGTCAGAGCCGGTCGTCCCCTACACCTCGACCGTATTCTAAGATGTTACTGGTATTACGATATTCAACATTGTCAAATGTGGCCTGTTCTCTGTAACAAAACCACAGGTATCTTGTATCAGGTAGTATCATTGTACTGTACCACTTAACATCTTGCAGCTTCGAATCGTGCTACGGCTTCATAACACCCCACTTACTGAATTGTAACTATTTTTTCGTCCTCTTCTGATACTTCGCCGGTCATGTCTGGTACAAGGTTGGTGCCCAAAATCATGATATCATTCCTTTATTGAGAAGCAAATGGGAGCAGCTACAAGTTAGTTTAGCATTGCATTCAACCCAAATCCCGCAATAGGAAGTAACCTTGCGCTAACGCGCATCCGAAGATACGCGCATCCGCATTTCCTTTGTATTATTCCCGTTTCAATTCTGTTTTCGAACCGTAGACATAATCGTCACATCCCGCATCTAATTATAGTATTGCATTCACTTCCGCTGTCTACAAGAAATCACAAGAAACAGAACTCAAGCTAACGGTCAATTTTCCAACCGGTAAATTCTATAACAGTCCAAGATGGTTCAGACTAAGCTTGAATGTGGCATCTGCCACACCTCGTACGCCCCCGAACTAATGGATTGCAAAAGTTCTTCTGGCTCTGCCAGGACTTTGCGTAGCAGTCCCTCAAATGGAGAATGCAAGACATTGCGCTGTAAATTTGGTCAGGCGGCAGAGAAACCAAACAACTGATAGCACAAATCAGTCACGCCTCCGATGGCTTATCCAAAACAGAGACAGTCTCATCCAATGGCTTATCCATAACATTGACAGTCAACACGGATATCCGATTGATAGCTGTTGAATTAAAATTGGAAAACGTGCTGAAACAATTTCACGAATTTAAAGATCTGATAAGCAGCGAATTAGCAGCAGTCAAAGAAACTGTCGATGCCACCCAAAATCAAGTGAAAAAACTCCAAGTGCACCTAGACTCCAAATTCGCGTAGAAACTTTCGGCTCAAGACGCTGAGACAAACGATCGTATTAAACCGATAGAAAACTCAGTCAAAGACAGCGAGGCACTGTACTCAACAGTAGTTAGTAGGAGGCAGCCACTCTGTGACAATGCAACACACGTTGGACCACAATCTCACCACTTTCGACCCAATACACGTAACCGATTCGATGTATTGCCCGTTGATATGGACTCTCAGAATACAGAGGAAGTTATTGTGATTGGTGATTACAATGTCACCTCCTTCAAATCAAATCAGCGAAAAGGGAGAATTCAACTGAAAATACTCGGCAAAGCTGATTTGAAACTTGATGAAATCGAAGGCATAATCGCAAAGGAAAGGATACATTCATCTAAACGAATTATAATACAAGTCGGAGCTAAAGACGTGTCGGAGACGGAATCAACATGGAAAAGGTATAGCCATGCTAAACAACATCAAACCTTCACATGTGAACCTCCATGTCACCGGTATCCTGCCACATCCGAACCAAACTAGATATAAGTTAAGCAAGATGATTTCACTTAACAATCGCCCAGCAACATTCTGCAAAGCCCAGAAAATCTCTTTCTCGGATCATTGGGATACGTTGATCGACCCAAAGTACTATATCTTCAATAGAATCACCAAGTAGGCTCGCATTAACACGTATGGACTTGACACCATCGAAAACATCCTTAAAAACATCGGCGCTGGACTTGTCAAAGAAAATAAGTAAAGAAACGTAAACGATATCATGCCAACAACTCCGCCAGCAATGCCCGACGAAACGACACAGCACCCTCCGCCCGTTTCAACACGAGATACACAACAAATAAAAGTGCCCATCAAAACATTACCACAGGTCCTAGCAAAGAAGTTCCTGTCATCAATCCAGTCCGAGTTATAGGCAGTAGTCGCTGCTTGCTAGTACAACCCGTGTAAACGAAAACGAAAGTCTTGGCTCCGACACAAGACCTCAGAGTAGAACCAAAATAAGTCGAGCAAATCAAGTCAATGACCCTAACGGTACTCTCAAATGTTACCACGTGAACGCCAGAAGTCTCCGAGACAAAATCGAAGAACTAGGTTTTCGTGCATTGAATGAAAGTATCGACATAATCACAGAATCGTGGATGAAATTGAGCACCAGGCATTGTTTATGCGGATTTACTCTTCCCGGATACTCACCATTTCACAAAGATAGACAAGGCCGAGAGTGCGGAGGAGTGCTGTTTCTCGTGAAAAACACTCTGCAAGTATTAGAAGTCAGCATTCCAAACAACAGGCACGACATAGTATCAATTCGAGTAGTCGGTAAACATTTAAAATTTCAAATCACTCCCGTCTATCGCCCCCTAAAAGCAAGGCTGCAGATGATATCGATCTTTACAACACCCTCGTCGATGTTGTCACAACACAACACAGTATTGTGCTTGGCGATTTCAAAATTCCCAATATTGATTGAAGATGAGACGAATGTACTGCCGCCGGCCAACGTCTGATTGATTTTGCTGACGATAAGCTCATGACTCAAATAGTGAAGACACCTACACGAGGTAGCAACATTCTTGATCTCATATTTAGTGCAAGCGACTCTCTTGTCAAAAACGTCGAAGTAGGCGAACCACTCGAAACTAGTGACCACAACTGTATCGTTTTTTGGTAGAACTCTAGTTGAAAACATCAACACACTGCGAAAAAGTCCCTAACTTCAGATTAGCTAATTTTGATGGCTCAAGAGAGTCAATGGTGTCAGCAAATATAACCCTCGGACAAGATGTCAATCAATCGCTTGACTATTTCTTAACTGCGCTTAAAAATAGCGAACATGATCATATCCCGAGCAAATACAAGCGAATTGCAGCCTATCAGCCTAAATACTGGAAAGGAGAATTGCAGCGCCTTCATTCACGAAAGAAAGCAAAGCATTCGATAAAGCAGAGACATCCACGCGACGACGTAGCAAAAAATGAATACAAAATTAGCAGACAAGATCTAAAGAGGGTCCAGAAACGTAAGGAGAAAGATTATGAAAATGATATTGCTGCCAATGCCAGAACTAATCCGAAACAAATTTTTAGTTATATATCGATCATAAAAAAAAATCTGTAATAGGTTCTCTCGAGAGCGATGTTGGTGAGCTAGAAACGGACGACAAGAGGATGAGTGTTCTACTTAATGAATACTTTTGCTCTGTATTTACGGTAGAGAATCAGGATATTCCTAATCCTGAGGATATCATAGCGGCAAAACAAATTGAAGCCCTCACCCAGTGAACTTTTCCCCGCCGAAGTTATTAAATATATACATAAATTGAGGGTCACCAAATCTCCACGACCAGACCAAATTCATCCAAAAATTCTAAAAGAGACTAGAAACGAAATCGCCGAACAATTATCAACATTTTCACCCAATCTCTCACAAACGGCACCTGCCCCTCTAAATGGAAGGAGGCCAATTTTACCCAAATTTTTAAAAAAAGGGACAAAAAGTGTCCCGGCAACTACCGTACAATTAGTCTCACCTCAGTCATTGGCAAGTTGATGGAAAGTTTGATAATGGATAAAATTACAGATTTCTTAGAATCAAACAAATTGATTGCCAACTCCCAGCATGACTTTAGACACAACCGTTCCTGTCTTACAAATCTGTTACTCTTTTTCAGAAATATAATCGAAATCCACGACACAAAATGTCTAATTGATATCATTTACCTTGACTTTCAAAAGGCCTTTGATAAAGTCCCCCACAAGCGCCTAATTAGTAAATTGCACAGCATCGGTATTCGAGGCGAGCTTAACAACTGGATGAAATGCTGGCTTACGGACAGACGGCACGAGTTGTACTTAACGGAGCTTCCTCCCCTGGGTTAATGTTACAAGCGGCGTGCCTCAAGAATCCGTGTTAGGACCAGTTCTCCTTATAATATCCATTAACGATCTCGATAGCAACGTACTCTCAAACACTAGCAAGTTTGCAGACGGTACTAAGATCGGAGAAAAAGTGCAAACTGAACTAGATTGTCAGCAGATCCAACTAGACTGGAACAAAATTGTTGATTGGTCAGAAAAGTGGTAAATGAAATTTAATGTAGAGAATTACAAAGTTATGCCCATTGGTCCTCATACCCCCCAAACACGAATATTCAATGTCTGGGAAGAAACTCATCCCCGTCACCGCAGAGAGAGATTTAGGTGTCATCATTAGTAACGACTTAGAAAGCAGCAAGCAATGTAACGATGCTGCCAAGGAGGGCAACAAATGCTAAGTATCTCGTACAAAAACCAACACAGTATGTTCAAGTTATTTAATGTATTTGTCAGACCGCATTTTGAGTATGCCGTTCAATTCTGGTCTCCATTCCTTAGATGAGACGTTATTAAACTTGAGAAGGTTCAACGTAGAGCTACCAAACTCATCCCCTCGCTGCGGAATAAATCGTACGAAGACAGGCTTCGTGAACTCAATCTTTATTCCCTGGAGAAACGTCGAGTCAGAGGTGACATGATAGAAGTGTGGAAGATTATGAAGGGTAGTGAAAACGTCGACCGAGCGAGCCTTTTCACTTTAGATACAAGCAGAGTGACTAGAAACAATGAAAACAAAATCGTTGGGAAACGTTTCTCACTCGACATCACGCGCAATATCTTCACGCATAGAGCTGTCGAAGAATGGGACAAACTTAGAGCGGAGGTTGCAAACAGCAATACAATCGAAACGTTTAAGTTGCGTCTCGATAAGTTCTACATAAATCGCCGATAAATAGCTAAACCGTTCCATTTCCTGTTATAAAAAAAAACAGAAATGGCACACAAAGCTCTCTAATGCGTTCTACTTCAGAACTAATCCTCTTGCTTTCAAAAGGCAACCTAGTTTAGGCCAATTAGCCTCTTAGACGTTCTACTCCAGAACTAACCCTCTTGCTATCAAAAGGCAACCTAGTTTGGGCCAATAGGCCTGTTGTTGTCTTCCTACACTTGTAAACACATCTTCACTGAACCCCTCGCACAAGAGCAGACACACAACTTTACTGAAACCCTCGCACATGAGTAGGCACACACCTTCACTGAACCCCTCGCACATGAGCACCCACCTTCACTGAACCCCTTGCACATGAGCAGACACACACCTTCACTGAACATCTCGAACACGAGCAGAGCACACCTTCAGTGAACCCCTCGCACATAAGCACACACCTTTACTGAACCCTTTGCGTATAAGAGAACACCTTCACTGAACCCCTCGCCCATGAGCAGACACACACCTTCACTGAATCCCTCGCCCATGAGCACACACCTTCACTGAACCCCTCGCAAATGAGCAGACACACACCTTCACTGAACACCTCGAACACGAGCAGACACACACCTTCACTGAATCCCTCGCACATGAGCAGGCACACATCTCCCCTAAGCCCCTCGCACACGAGCAGGCACAGGCCTCACTGAACCCCTCGCGCACGAGCAGGGACACAACTTCACTGAACCCCTCGCACATGAGCAGGCACACACCTTCACTGAACCCCTCGCACATGAGCAGACAGACACCTTCACTGAGCACCTCGAACTCGAGCCGACACACATCTTCACGGAATCCCTTGCACATGAGCTCACACCTTCACTGAACCCCTCACACATGAGCAGACACACACCTTCACTGAATCCCTCATACACGAGCAGGGACACATCTTCACTGAATCCCTCGCACATGAGAACACACCTTCACTGTAACCCTCGCTCATGATCGGACACACCCCTTCATTGAACACCTCGAACACGAGCAGACACACACCTTTTTTACAAAACCCCTCGCACAAGAGCACACCTTCCCTAAGCCCCTCGCATATGTGCAGGCACACACCTTCTCCAAGCCACTCGCACATGTACAGGCACACACGTCCACTGAACTCCTCGCACATGAGCAGGCACACATCTTCACTGAACCAATAGCATATGAGCAGGCACACACCTTTTCTAAACCCCTCGCACATGAACAGGCAAACATCTTCACAAAATTCTTCGCACGTGAGCAGGCACACACCATCTCTAAACCCCTCGCACATAAGCAGGCACACGCCTTCACTGAAACCCTCGCATATGAGCAGGCACACACCTTCACTGAACCCCTCGCACACGAGCAGGCACACACCTTCACTGAACCCCTCGCACATGAGCACACCTTCACTGAACCCCTCGCACGTGAGCACACCTTCACTGAACCCCTCGCACATCAGCACACCTCCACTGAACCCCTCGCACACGAGCAAGCTCACACCTCTACTGAGCCCCTCACACATGAGCAGGTACACAACTTCACTGAACCCCTCGCACACGACAAGGCACACATCTTCACTGAACCCCTCGCACAAGAGCCGACACACACCTTCACTGCACCCTCGCACATCAGCAAACCTGCTCTGAACCCCTCGCACATGAGCACACCTTCACTGAACCCCTCGCACATGAGCACACCTTCAATGAACCCCTCGCACATGAGCAGGCACACACCTTCAGTAAACCCCTCGCACACGAGCAGGCACACACCTTCACTGAACCCCTCGCACACGAGCAGGCACCTTTTTTCACTGAATCCCTCGCATGAGCAGGCACCCACCTTCTCTAAGCCCCTCGCACATGAGCAGGCACACACCTTCACTGAATCCCTCGTACATGAGAAGGCACACATCTTCACTGATCCCCTCGCACATGAACAGGCACACACCTTCAGTGAATCCGTCGCACATGAGCAGGCACACATCTTCACTAAGCCCCTCGCACACGAGCAGGCACACACCTTCACTGAACCCCTTGCACACGACCAGGGACACATCTTCACTGAACCCCTCGTACATGAGCACACACCTTCACTGAACCCCTTGCACATGAGCAGACAGACACCTTCGCTGAACACCTCGAACACGAGCAGTCACACATCTTCACGGAATCCCTCGCACTTGAGCACACACCTTCACTGAACCCCTCACACATGAGCAGACACACACCTTCACAGAATCTCTCGCACATGGGTACCCACCTTCACTGATAACCTCGAACACGAGCATACACACACCTTCACTGAATCGCTCATACATGAGCTGGCACACATCTTCACTAAGCCCCTCGCACATGAGCAAGAACACACCTTCACTGAACCCCTCGCACATGAGCAGGCACA